>ML328284.1:0-69172 GCA_005239505.1 Nicotiana paniculata | reverse complement strand
CTATTGCATTTATTTTTCTCGTTGCTGGTCATATGTATAGAACCAATTTCGGGATTGGTCACAATATGAAAGATCTTTGAAATCCTTGATAGTTTGGAAAGGGAACGCGAATCTAGCCACCACTTTCTTTATTTAAAGAAAAAGAAAGAGGGTGCGGGTCAAATCTGCATCTTTGCGCCCTTTACTTACTTCAAGGGATGGTGCGTACGATACATGATGGGTTAGTGACANCCGCATCTTTGCGCCCTTTACTTACTTCAAGGGATGGTGCGTCCGATACATGATTGGTTAATGACGATTCTCAACAGCATCTGTAAGATCTCGAGGCTTACTAGACGGAATTCGATCAAAAATGAAAACTTTGGATCTTTTTATTAGAAGGAGATGAACTACCTATAGATTTGTATGTAAGTGCACGATAGGAATTAAGACAAAGCTGGCATCCAATCAAGAAAGAATCACTTCGGACAATTAGACTAAGCTTCCCCCTTCTCTCTCTTCTTTAGCTAATGATGAAGCAAATCCCTAAAGTCAAAGTAGTCCATGAAAGCATCTATTTTTTCCGTTCAGGAAATTTCTTATGTAAAGATGGGTTGAGTCTCTTATAAGATCTTCCTTTCTTCTTTTTTTCTTCTATTAGTTAGCTTGGATTGAGAAAGCTCCGCCCAATAGAGCTTAGCCATGTGTGTGTAGACCGAAATGGTCTCGGGAAGCCGGTCAACGGTAGCCTAAGAGCAAGTCAAAACTACGAGAAGGGCGCGAGAATTTTTGTGAAGGTAGAGAGAGATTTAAAAATCAGACTTCAAGTTGGTCTGCCGCGTGTTAAGAAGGCAGAGACCGCCCCGGGCTTCGCTCTAATTCCCATCTAAGGTTGAATAAGATTAGATTAGTCTCGCTAAATTCATTCTCGAATGATTCATCGATGGAATTAGGCCTAGGTCTATGAAAATTTCTTGTGATTCACCTTCTTTCTTCGACGAAGGCATACACGCATCGATAAGGAACCCAAAGAAGAGCTAGAAAAAGGAAACTGACACCTTAACTTAATAGCTCTATTCCTTGATCTTGAGCGGAAGGTACGCTCAGCCCCTGATACATTGCTATTTCTTAATACTTGCTAAAAGGGATAAGGAGTCGATTGGCTGTTAGAGTATAGCCTCTCTCGGGGTTAGCGATAAGAGTACACCGGCCCGTGTGGTAGCGGGCGAACTAAGGATTTCGTGCTTGCAAGGAAGCGTGCAAGTGGGTGAACGCATCACCAGCTAAGCTAGTCACTTGGAACATAGGGGTATTCAATCCCCGAGCTTCTGGGCCTTAAGAACCGACTTCGGATTTGCTCCTTAGATAGTGAGTAGCAAAGAAGGGTAGGGTTTAAAGTTTAGGGCTTTCACTTCCACGTCCCAGCTCGTCGAAGCTACCGCATATCGATTGAAATTTTCCTCCTCAGCCTGAGGGAGAACCGGCTCCCCCTGAACCATCCTCGGAAGAGTAAGAAAGGAGAAGGGAACGAGAGTTTCTCGCCTCCAAAGAGTATAAAGAAGCGGAGTGTCACCCTAACAAACTAGACGCACACATCAAGGTGTTCTGCCAACGAGCGAAGGTGATCGCTCAAGAAAGGGGATTCAGCCCCGGCAAATGCGATGCAGTGAAAGACGCTGCAGACTATGTGGCCGGTGACGTAAAAGATATGCCGGCATCTAGCCAACTCCGCTTTCTAACGAGGTTAAGGCGTGACCTAGAAAACGAAAACAACGAGACCTGGGGTCTCATGGAACGAGAAGTTTGAAGATGGAGACCAGGTTTGGCACGAAATCATAAAGGTTTGAGGACTCGTTGGTCAAGGGAAAGGGAAGGTCCTGCTTCCGGGATGGAGCCTTATGACGCGAGAGTGTCACGTACGGTTCCTTTAAGAAGGGTGTGATACCACCACCTATCAGGACCGATGAGCTGTCCACGGAGTTGCATCCCTATTCACCTGGTCTATGCACATCGCTCTCTCCAGGAGGTTGGCCGCCTATCCTAGATCTTCCAATTTCCAAGAAGATCCCGGGATCGATCTGGTTTAGTATCAAGGTGATTCTTTTTCTGTTCCTATATATATGGGTCCGTGCAGCATTTCCACGATATCGTTATGATCAATTAATGGGACTTGGCCGGAAAGTGTTCTTGCCTCTATCATTAGCTCGGGTAGTCCCCGTTTCTGGTGTTTTAGTCACCTTTCAATGGCTCCCTTAATTATGTGCAATGAATTGCCCTATTGAGTAATGGGAAGCGGGATAGTCCCCGAAAATACCCCGCCCGTAAGTTCCTTTGTTGTTGGGGAAAAAAGATCTTTTTTTTATTAGAAATTCTTCGTTCTTTTCTCCCAATTTCCCACTCTTTCTGTGAGGCAAAACCTCACCACACTACACTACACTTCGACACAGGAGAAGAGGACCGGGCGCTTCGTATCTTCGGGATATGAATTGGCGGTCTTCTTTAAGAGAACTTCAATCTAATACTCATTATGGATCAACTCATGTTTTCACTCTATTTTCATTACGAAAATATCTCACGTCAGGATCTGTTGCTCAAACCGAATCACGCCAACGTTATGGAAGTTCCTGGATCGTGTAAAATAATAGTAGTACCAAAGACAACACCTTCTAACAAAAATGGAAAATTGGCTATGGAGATTCCGTGCGGCCAGAAATTAATGCAGGCTGCCAATATAATAAAAATACATGATATGGGAAAAATACACTAAACACATACATGTCAATGTTTATCCCCGACCGCGCTTTATTCTCCGCTCCAACCACTTAAATTGTTCTTCCAGTTTTTCTTTTTCTTCTTCTACCTCTTTCAGTTTCGTCTTCACCTCCGCCAGTTTCCGTTTATATTGTTTTTTACGTTCCTTTTGGGCTTCACAATTCCATTGGGATTTTATTTTTTCTTCTTCTACCTCCTTCAGTTTCGCCTTCAACTCTGCATTCTCTATTTTACTTCCTCTTTCATGTTCCAATTGTCTTAAACACAAATTACGAAGATGCTGCAAAGATTCTTTGTAGCATTCCTGATATCATAGTTCATCAACCCATTCCTCAAAATCGCAAATAGGTTCGTCGGGAACCTTGTAAAATTGGTTCACACAGTGCCAGTAGCGGCGTCCAACTTCACCACCGTCCCAACAAGATTGCATCATGCATCTTTTTCAACACTTGCACCTTGGTGTGCGAAGAGGTTGAGATATTTGTACGTTATAAAAACCTTAATTTTAATGAAATATTTGTTATTAGTAATTTTTGAGCACACAAAATAAGTAGAATGAACCCTTTATTTATAGGTGAGACAACACACATAACGTAGTGTTTAACCGCGCTAAATGCACACATAACATACAATTTAATCGCGCTATATTTTGCGTGTTAAATATCCCACAGAGTGTACAAGACAAGACAACTTTATGTCAGCTGGTCAGTTTTTTCAGTTCGACAACACAACACACATAATTAACNACAATTAACAAACATAAATTTATTTCATAAATCTTGAAACATAAACAAACACAACTAATTATTACAACATAAACTCATGGATAGTTAGGCCTACTAGAAGAACACCCACCACGAGCTTGATTAGTATTGCCACCCAAACCACCTGAAGGACATTTTCGACGGTCGTGTCCTGTTTGCGAGCATACACCACATTTACGCGCATAAAGGGTATCACTAACATCCATTTGGTTCCGTCTACGCGTTCTCTTATGCACCTGTATTCAACGCAAATAGGACTTGTTGCACACCATTTTAAATGGTTCCAGCGGCCAATAATGCTCAGCACCCACTGGCTGCAACTGCCCACTATATGTGTTTACATACTTGGCAACACTATATTGTTGATCAACATAGTTGGTCTCCCCAAAACCAATACGTTCAAAACACTTGATGGCATGTGAGCAAGGCATGTGGTAGATGGACCATTTCCCACAAGAACATAACCTTGATGATTCATTTACAGTATGTACATTATTCCCCCGATTTTGATGGATAGCGGTGCGAACTTCAAAAACATTTCTTTCGTTATCATACTGCAAAAATGAATGCCAATGTGCTCGCCGTCTGTATTTCTCAAATCTCTTCATCGGCACTGGCATAAATTCAACACCCCTTTCCATCAATGCCGTTGCAGCTGCAGACCGTTCAACAAACCTCTCCGCCATCTGCTTGAACGACATCCACACCATGGCTATGACAAGCAATCCTCTTGCCGACTTCAATAACCCATTGAAAGACTCTGACACGTTTGTAGTCAAAATTCTCCATCGTCTTCCACCATCCGCATGCACAAGTCCACTTTTTAAGGTGATGTCGCATTAACCAACAATAGGCTGCCTCGTCTTCTTGCCTGATAGATTCCATGTGCCTCCGGAATTTATGCAGTTGGTGGTCTGTTGCTGCCATCCACATCAAATCATGTAGATCCTTGTTAGGATATGCCTTCTGGAAATTGGCCTTAAAGTGCCTCACACAGTAACAGTTTTATGTATAAGGTTCTTTCCATGCAGGCAAGTTCTCCACAGAACTTAAGATAGCACCGTGCCGATCAGATATTAGAAAAATACCAGAACTCTATTTGACAACGTGCTCTTTCAAGTGGTTCAAAAACAGCGTCCACGTCTCTGTGCTTTCATTGGCACAAACATCAAAAGCTATAGGAAATATCTATCCATTAGCAACTACTGCCACGTCTATCAATAGCTTGATATCGTACTTTCCATAGACATGAGTGCCGTCTATGGATATTACGGGCCGGCAATGCGAAAATCCATCAATTGCTGGTTTAAACGCCCAGAACACGTAATTGAATATATATTCTGGTTTTCCCGGACTCCGCTCAAGATTCCATTCAACAACCATCCTGGGGTTAAAGTGCTGCAGTGTGGTCATGTACTTTGGCAGAGATGCAAATGACTTATCCGAGTTACTGTAGACAATTTCAAACGCTCGTTTGCGCTCGAGAAATGCCTTTCTTTTGGTAATGTTATGGCCATATTCTTGGTGCACTGATGTAATGCACTCTTTGATTTTATACCTTATGGACGCTTCGAGGTGCGGAATAAGTACAAGAGAAATCAAGTCAATATCCAAGTTGAAGTGATTCCCGTTGAATGTGTCCATTTCGCATGTGTGGGTGGGAATGTATTTACCCACTTTCCACAGGCCTGTCTTCTTCTTGGTCGCACGCAACATCCAATTACATGGCCAAAACCACCTGCGGCAAACAACCTTGTATACTAACGGACTTGACTCCCATACCTGCATCTCACGACACTCTTTACATTGTGCATTTTACAAGCCCTGCTTACGCGCGCTTTATCAGGAAAAAGCATGCCCTTTGCAAGCACCGTTGGTCTAGACTCATCCCACATTGCTGTCCGAATTTCATCAAAATCCCTTGCGAGAGCTTCCACATCCGGCATGCTTGGCAAGTTATTAATGTAAGGAATCTCTGTTGATGAAAACGACACTTTGGACTCGTACACTCTTCGTCTAGAGGGGGGGGGGGTGGAGCATACTCTCTCTTCAAATCAGGTCCTTCCTCCTCATCCTCTTTATCACCATCCTCACGAGGAAAGGGTGTCTCGTCTCCGGATTCATCGTCATTGTTATCATAATCACTATTCTCTTCCTCATTCTGTGCATCTGCCAGATCCCGATTTAATACGTCGTTTTTGGGAAATTGAGTGAGTACGGGTTGTTCAACTTGTTGGTTTTCACTGCACAACCAACAAAAATATAAGCTACTGAAATTAATAAATACTTTCCATATAGCTATATCACTTCACTTACAAGTCGTAATGTGATGAAATTCCATGATGGACGTTTTCAATTAGGTGATGACTACCGGATGGACCACTTGTAAAATTCATATCCGGCCGGTACCCCCTGTTAAATATATGAGCGTTAATACAAATTCAATACACCAAAAATGTACATAATTAACACAAATGAAAATTGAAGTTTACCACTCGTCTTGTGAATTATGGAAAGCAGGGTATATTTTATTTTCTCGCTGCTCATTCGCCCGCGGTGATAAGTTTAAATCAAGAAAAACTCTTTCATCCGGAACTTGTCCGGCAAAAACTGCTCTAGAATAACCACCCGATGACTGGGGGTTATCCCTACTACGCGCAACCTTGTTTTTGGGAACGGCTTCGACCTTGACGTACATCTCCAACATTGTGATTACAAGAAACTCCCGGCATTCATTCAGAGTCCTCAAAAAATCACTCAAAGTTTCATCATCGTTGATGTTAAACTCCGAGTAAAAAGCAACCCCTTGCAGAGTGACAGATTTCGGATATCTTCCGGTTACTTTAAGAATCACTGAACGTTTCCTCACACTCATTTTTTTGCATAACAACGATATCAGTTTATCGTACTCCATTGTAAGTGGCACTTTAACATGACACTGTGTAGGTAAACTGTATCCCACATAGTTATTCTCCATCACAACCTCACCCCCCCAATATAATGAAACTCTTATTCTACGCTCTTCAGACATAATGAAAAATCGCTGGAGAATTTAACAGCAAGAAACGTTTGAACGAGACTTAAAAAAAATTTTGAATGATTTTTCTTACAATCTTAACCTCTTTATATAAGAAATGGCTAGTATGGAATTTTTTTTATGTATATCGCCCAAAAACTGGGTGCTATACGCATTTCAATTATTGTATCCACCAAAAAATACGGAATAAAAAAAAAGGGGTATAGCGTTGGGTTTTTGGGCGCTATACCTGCGCGTGTCAGATTTGCAGTATAGCGCCCAAAAATTGGAAGCTATACATTAACGACACAATTACCGTTAATATATAGCGCCCAATATTTGGGCGTTATACATATAAATGTTCCCCTTTTTTTTCCAACTACTTTCGTTGTTTGTGCCAAAAAAGGCATTACTTGGGTTCCGGACTCCATATAATACTGGGGACGTACGACCCGATCCAAATAAATAATAAAATATGCACCGCCGAAGGGTCGAACGGAGCGTAACATAGATGCATTTATTAACCTGCCGAGGCGAACGGCCCACTCCCATGAGAGTAGTGGAAAGGATCACCCCGCTCGCGGAATATAATTGCGAAGCGGTTAGATATAAACATAATAAATTTTGTTTTCCTAAATCCTTTTTAAAATGATAATTTACATGAAACCTTCAAATTCTTAAGATATTGAAATAATTTTCCATTCAATACAAATAGTGCATAAAATCAATTAACAATGTTCACAAAACATGGTGTAGGCCTAAAACTACCAGGACATAACAGGAATAGTCACTATGTACGGACTCTCGTCACCTCGTACGTACATAGGCCCCCACAAATAATCATATATTATATAAATTCACCTATGGTGAAATTTCCCTCTTAGAAGGTTAGAAATGAGACTTACCTCGTATCGAGCCTACTTTCCAATTCAAGAATGCGCTCAAACCTCCAAATTTGACGCCCAACAACTCGAAGCTAGCCAAACATTACATAAACTAATCAGTCTATACTCAAAAGTTCATAATTCCACCATTTAAGTGATTACCCAAAATAATTTTCAAGATTCCTAAAATTCACCCCAGGACCCACATGCCTGGATTCCGAAGATTTTTGAAGAAAATCGTTACCCATAACCTTAGGATCAAGAATATGTGATTTTTACTAGATTCCATAACAAATTTCGTGGTAAAACTCTATTTTTATCAAAACCCTAGGTTTTACTCTAAACCCATAATTTTACTAATTTTTGCATGTTAATCTACCCATAATCTATGTATTTAACTCATGCTGTATAGGAATTACTTACCTCAAATTGCTAGGTGAAAGCTTCCTTCCAAGAGCTCTAAAAATCGCCTAAGTGTAGAAGTGAAATGAAATAAATGGCCTAAGTCCCTTTTTTAAAAGCTGTGTCTAGGCCTCTGATGTCGCATTTGCGACACCTTGTTCGCAAATGCAAAGGTTTCAAAATGCGACAATATCAACACAAATGAGAACCCGGGCTCCCTATGCATGGGTCGCAAATGCGACAATTGGGTCGCAAATGCGGTCTCTGTTGAGTTCGCAAATGCGAACAAAATATCGCAAATGCGACCGCTGCCCAGCTCAAGATTCTTCGATTTTGTGAAGCCTTCATCACAAATGCTATTCGCAAATGCGAACAAATCCTCGCATTTGCAAGACCTGCAACAGCAGCCCAGAACACCAAAAAAACTGGAGTGTTTTCACTCCTAACGCATGCCCGAAACTCACCCGGGCCCTCGGGGATCCACTCCGAATACTCACACAAGTCCAACAACACTATACAAACTCGCTAGCGTGATTGGAACACTGAATAACATCAAAAACTAAGAATTACACCCTAAAACCATTTGAATCAAACTTATGAACTTTAAGTTCTTCAATCTACTTCCAATGTACCGAAACGTACTTATACTACTCGGATTGATACCAAATTTTGTGTGCAAGTATTAAACGACATTACGGAACTATTCTCGCTCTCAGAATTCCGTTTGGACCTCGATATCACCAAGGCACGTTACAAACCACAATTATAGAACTTCTAAAACTTCAAGAATCCATATTTCACTATTTGGCGCCGAAACGCTCCCGGGTCATCCGAAACCCGTTTCGGACATACGCCCAAGTCCAAAATCATCATACGAACCTATTGGAACCGTCAAATACCGATTTCGATGTCTTTTTATCAAAATGTTGACCGAAGTCAAACTTGGCCTTTTAAGCAAACCTTAAGGAACCAAGAGTTCCGATTCCAACCCAAACTCTTCCAAATCCCGAACCAACCATCTCCACAAGTCATAAATCAATAAGAGCAAGTACGGTAAGTCTTATTTAGGGGTATAGGGTTGTAGAAATCAAAGCGACCGGTCGGTTCATTACATATCAAGTCAATTGCGCGGTAACACCCTTCGTGCATTTATCTTATCCTCACCAAATATGCGTATATCAGTACTAACTGGATGATAGAATTACCGATAACGGAAATGAAAAATTAAGAAATACGCATGTATCAATAATGAACGAGAATATACATATGGGAAACACTAATAATACTAGGCGGAAAGCATAGGAGTAATGACAAAAATTAGGAAAGAAGAACATAAACTTCACTAACTAGAATGGTTGAGGCCTAGATATAGATATAATAAATACGAAGGGAACACATGTTCTTTATAAATTAACAAGTAGAGGCATGAATGACTGACATGATAGAAGGCCTGTACTAAAGTGCAACTAAATAGATATAACATTGATGTAATTGAGCAAGTAAAAGGCATGGGCAACACAACAACAATTCAGATAGAGAACAAAGACATAACAGTAATGATTGTCACACCTCCATTTTCACCCCCGGATTAATGAAGGGTAATAAGGGAGTTTTTCCACTTTAAGTGACATTATTCGGATTTGGGATTTATTTTAGTTTTCAGAGTCGCCATCAGGATGTTCCGGGACACCGTTTTATTGAAATCCCAAATCGAGGAAATTTAGACTCTATTTTATTTTGTCTGCGACCAAAAATCCAAGTAAGAAATTGTGTTAACCCGGGAGAAGGTGTTAGGCATTCCCGAGTTCCGTGGTTCTAGCACGGTCGCTTACTATTAATATTTGGCCTAAGTTATCTGATTATTTATTTAAAGCAGAGTATAGTTGGTGTAAATCCACATACCTAATAGAAGGAACAATTGAATTTGACCGAACAGAGTTCTAAAATTGAGGGGAAACTCCAACAACAGAAACAACGACAATGTAACGATAACAACAACAGCGAAAATAGAACGGCGATGTGAATCAGACTTCTCTTTAAAACCCATAAGTGTGGAATAAAACACCGCCATAGAAGAGTAATTTTAGAAAATTGCTTTTGATTCTTATCTCCCTCTGTTTTTCGAAACCTTTATTCGAAAATCTCAGAAATGGTCTTTTAGTTTCAGCATCAATTTCGTATATCAACCGGTGTTTTGTGTATCCTTTGAGAACAAGGATCTGTGTTTCTTTAGAGAAATGGAATTAGAAGGGGTGGGCGAGGTTTCTTTTTTTTGGTAAGAGAAGGGGGTCCGTTTATGGCTTAGAGATGAAGCCACTGGAAAAATGGTTGCTCTATTTTTTAAGAATGGGGAAGGAGATCCACCTGAAACGGCGCTCATGGGGTCTTGGGAGTCAAGGAGTCAGTCCTCTTTTTTTAGGTCTAAAATTAGGTGTATTTAATGAGGTTAGGGGTTGTTTGGTAGGGAATGGGTATTTGGGTAGTCGACTAGGACGGTATGAGCTTGGGTAATTTGGGCCCTGAAATTGGGCAAATTTGATATGAGAGGTAAATTTTATCTTTCAAAAATAGCCACTTTACTACTAATTAAACTATTTTTTACCAAAACGACCTAATTAAAATTTTAACTAATTAGGTAAACTAATTGATTAAAGCTAATGTATATTTCTTGGTGATTTTCATGTATTAATCTAACAATTAAAAAGTAATTAATTCCTAAAAATACAAATTAAACCTAAGATAGAATGAAATGAAAATGTGATAATTTTTATGATTTCTCTGTAATTTTGAAGTATTAAACATGCACGACATGCAACTAAATAAAGAAAAGTTCCTAAAATTTATTAAAAAATTATTTTTGATTATTTTTAGGAGTAATTTCCATGCGGGGCAAAAATTGTGTGTTCACAACGATAAGTCACATAAGAACCATAAGTACGACAATAACTGACCAAGGTAAAGGCATGGACGTATCTACAAGGAAAGAATATCACGACATAATTCATGTCCCTCGTCCTCACCTGCACGGAAACACCCTTCGTGCCATGAACTCGTGATAACATAAAATCATGATAATATAAGTGGAATGTCACGGCATCACCCTTCGTGCTTTACACTCACATAACATGGAACGATATCACCCTTCGTGATTTTACTCTCAAATGATATGGCACTGCATCACCCTTCGTGCTTTATACTCTCTCTCACATGATAGCATATATATAATGTCACGACATCACCCTTCGTGCTTTTCACTCTTCCTTACCAAGCATATGTATATCAATTTCAAACAAGGTAGGAAGCATAAATAACGTCAAGGAGAGTGTTTAAATGAATATTCCAAATGAATCCCATTCACAACTTTCAAGCCAACAATAGTTCAATAAACCCACAAGAACCTTATTATTCGAGTATTTCAACAAATATCAATAATGATCTACAACACGAGTATAAAATCTAATATCTCAAGAATATCGGTTGTAGCAATGTATTAATGATTAAGCATAATGATGACGGATGACGTCTAAATCCACTACTAAAAAGTAAATGGACACGGTCGCATGCAATATGATTTACCTAGCTATGCGTCAGGGCCGAATCTCAGTAGCCAATTAGGAATGTAAGAGAATTATCACTTATTGTGCAATGCCAAATACTTAGAATTTGGTTGTGAAAATGTTTAAATCTAATTGCGAAAATGTAAACTAACCTAGAAACCAAGTAAAATAATCAAAAAGGCTACAAGCATGGATGCATTGGAAATTAAACTCAAGTAACGATCCAATGTAATCACAATTTTACAAATATGGGCGAGTTTATGTTAATTAGCCACGGGTAACAAATCTGTATTAGCTTCTTCCGAAGACTAACAAGACTTCCTAATTGAATTATCCCTAAAACAATTAAGGGATTAAGCACACCCGAATATGGCTACAAGTAGTTCAATCCTATCCCTAGGTAGAATCTATAAAATAAGGATTAAAACCTCAAGTTCTTATTAATTAATCTTTTCCAACCCCAAATAATCTTTCCCAAAATTAATTCGAAGTTAATAGGCGAGTCCTAGGGTTAGCTAATACCTTTGGAAACATTAAAGAACAAGAATAATTAAAGAAACAACAACTCACTTCATAATAAATAAAAATCGTTCAACACATAAGCACAACAAGATATTTAATCCACACTTTAAACATGAATATTCCTATAATCAAGATTCAAGTGTTGGAAATAAATAATACACACTTAAATATTCAATACAAAGCAAGGAAATGAAGAAATGAACATAAATGGGTAAGAAATACTCAACCAAAAGCTTCAAATCTTCAAGACCCAAGTGTGTGTGCAAGAACCCTAGCTTCCAAACTTGTTCTTTCTAGTCTAAGGACTGAAAATAAGCCAAAGATTTTCTAAAGATCTTCTAGGTTGTGTATTTGTGTATTTGGAATTGAGGAGATGTGAAATTCCAAATCTGCCCAGGTCTGAAGCTCGTTGACCGCATCTGCGGAAGGATCCTCGCAGGTGCGGCTCCGCAGATGCGGATATCCTCACGTCGATGCGGTCTATGATGAGAAGCACTTGTTTCGCAGAAGCGGATGTACAAGAGCAGGTGCGCTTTCGCAGATGTACTGATCATATCGTAGATGCGATTCTAGCCTTCCAGGTCTTCTTCCGCAAATGCGGCCATTTCCTCGCAGATGCGAGGTCGCAAAAGCAACCAGTGTTCCGTAGATGCGGAATCACTGAACAGTTTGCATCGTTTCCACTCTTTTTTTCTCAATTTCGCTTCAATTGAATTAAAATCACTTAATGGCATCATTTACCTGAAAATCTAACAATACACACCATAAACGACCTCATATTATAATTAAAGGACATAAAATCTAAAGAAAAAAGACTAGAATGAGTGGTAAAATCACCACTAATCAACACTCCCAGCATAAAGCTTTTGCTTCTCCTCAAGCAAATCAAAACCAATAATTCAATGAGGTTCTACCATTTAAAGCACAAGTAGTATTGCTATCATTTATAAATCGCATTCTCCAATTAAGCAATATAATTATGGATTTGATTGGTACTAATAATTAGGCTCAAGCACGTGACTCAAAAGCACTAGTCTACTACGTATGCTCAATTTACTCATTTCGGGATACTTCAATGTCACCAATCCATCCTAATTCATACGCCCTCACAAGAAAGAAAGTCTCAAAATCACCATAATTACAACAAAAACACAAGGGACAAATGCACAAATACACTCACTCTCAACAAAGAATTTCAAGTGTTATAAAATATCATGCCATAAGCTTGCCCTTACTTTAATTCTCCACCTATTTAAGAACATTCAGTTTGAGATCCCATAAGGACTTTGTAACGACACGATCGGTCGTTCCGAGAGTTTAGCCCCGTTTTCCCTCATTCCTGCTTCATTTTGTGTTGTTTAGCTCATTTATGTTGTGTTGGGTTGGTTGGCTCGGGTTCGGAGTGATTGTGGAGAGAAATGAGACACTTAGTCTCTTAAGTTTGGTTATTTAACGGAAAAGTCAACCGGAAGTTGGCTTATAGGTATATGATCTTGGAATGTGGTTTTTATAATTCGGTTAACTTCGTTAGGTGATTTGGGACTTAGGAGTGTGTTCGAAATGTTATTCGGAGGTCCGTGGTAGAATTAGGCTTGAATTGGGGATATAGGATTTTGAGTGATTTCCGATCGGTAGTGGAAATTAGCTATCGGAGTCGGAATGAAATTTCGGAAGTTGGAACAGTTTCGTAGTGTCATTTGGGATGTGTGTGCAAAATTTCAGGTCATTCGGACGTGGTTTGGTTAGTTTTGGCTTTGTTGATGAATTTCGGAAGTTTAGAAATCCTTAGGCTTGAATTTCGAGTAAATTCGGTGTTGTGGTGTTGTTTTGGGTGTTCCGAGGGTTTGACTTGGGATGATATGTGGTGTGTTGATATAATTGGTATAAGCCCCGAGGGGCTCGAGATTGATTTTGGATGGTTAACGAAGGTTTGGCCTTGGAAAGTGCAGCAAAGTTGCTGCTGGTTCCAGTTTACTGGTGTGGTCGCACATGCGGATAGGGAGCTGCATGTGCGATGATCGAAGGTGCGGTGGGCCATACGCAGACGCGGAAAAAGGAAGGCTGGCCTGGGAGCGCAGATGCGGTATTTTGGTCGAACCTGCGAGCCCGCAGGTGCGAGATGAGGGCCGCAGATGCAGAAGTCGTGATTTAAGTCATGGTCGCAGGTGTACACCTGGGACCGCAGGTGCAGTGACCGCTGGGCAGAAAGTATAAAAGGACGCCTTCGCGGATTCTCACTCATTCTTCACCATTTTTGGACGGCTTGGAGCTTTTGAGCTGTGATTTTAAGAGGAAATTGAAGGCTATCAATTGGATAAGTTACTTGGGCTTCATTCTTCTTTTTGTGATGATTTTTCTACTTTTAATCATGAAATTATGGGATTTAATGGTATAATTTGAGGGGTTAGGGCTTGAAAATTTGAGACTTTGATTTAAGGATTTGAGGGGTCATTTGTCGTCGGATTTCAATGTATTTAGCATGTATGGACTCGTGAGAGTGTAAGAATTCTAGTTTTGTGATTTTTATCAGATTCTTAGACGTGGGTCCAGGGGTCGGGTTTGGCCGAATTCGGGATTTGTGATGTAATTTGATAATTTTGATGTGGGCTTCGCTCCTTAAGCATATATTAATGATATAATACTGATTTTGGTTAGATTCAGGGCGATTTGTGGCCGAGTCGAGCGACAAGGGCATTGCGGAGTAGAGTTTTCGCTTGATTGAGGTAAGTAACGCTTCCCAACTTGGTTCTGATGGTTCGAAACCTCGAACTACGTGTTATGTGATTAGAATTAGGTGACGCACATGCCAAGTGACGGGCGTGCGGGCGTGCACCGTGAGACTTGTGACCTGGTTCATTCCATGGCACCGTTTAGTGGTTCTTTCTTGATGATAATTTTGCTTATACCAATGTGCTAAATGTAAACATGCTAGAAATCATGCTAAATGTTATGTTAAGGCTTCACGCTGATATTGTTGAGACCCGAGCGGTCGTCTTAATGCAAACATGCTAGAAATCATGCTAGATATTATGTTAAGGCTTTGCGCCGACACTGTTGAGACCCGAGTGGTCATTTATTTCTGTCATCTCATGTATTTCATTGATATTATATACACAGTTCTGTCATAGCATATCATATCATGTTTCAGTCTCGGTAATTGTTGATTTTCCACATTATATCATTGATTCGGGTTAGTTCATGCATTGTGAGCCCGTGTGAGTGAGATTGGAGAGTGATGACTGAGTGTGGTCGAGAGCCTCATATTGAGTGACAGATATGGGATTGGGTTGCACGCAACAGCATGTTATATTGATTATGCCTGGATCTGGCTTATGATAGCGCTTGGGCAGTAAGAGCCCCTCCGGAGTGTGTAACACACCCCAGTGAGTGCAATGATATTTGAGGGATGGATCTTCCCTGGACATGGATCTTGTCCAAAGTGACATTGGGAGATGGATGTTTCCAGGACATGGATTTTGTCTGAAGTGTTCATGTTCGGACATGGGTTTTCTCCATAAGGTTGGATTGGCCTATTTTTCCCCAGTACTGAGCGATTGATGTCAGTGATGTGTATATGTATTTTGCGATCTTCCCTGGGCCGTCGATCCATATACAATACCGAGTGGTTGTGAGATATGTCATTATTTGGAGATGGATCTTCTCCATAGGGCTGGATCGGCCTTCCTCAGGACTGAGTGACTTCTGTCTGATGTGTATATATTCTAGGATGGATCTTCCCTGGGACATGTGAGCCATATACAGTACTGAGTGGACGAGTATTCGAAAGTGGGAGCACATTGTGCATTTCATACTGCTGATGCATTGGCATGTAGAATACATTGAGTTATATATGTTAAACTATTCAGAACCGCACTTGTCTTATAACCTTGAGCTGTCTAATTAACTGAAAGCATGCCTAAATTTCTGTACATTGGTTATGTTGTAATTGTGGAGGTTTAGTCCGTCACTACCTCTCAGCCCACAGTTTGGGCTTGTTACTTACTGAGTTGGTGTACTCACGTTACCCCCTGCACCTTGTGTACAGATCTAGGTATGCCTGGCCATAGTAGTGCCAATTGATCATTTTGGCTGCAGATCATTCTCGGAGAGGACGAGGTAGCTGCTTGGTGATTGCAGACCCCCCTGTCTCTTTCCCTATCTTCTTTGTGTATTTTATTGATTATTTCTAGACAAAGTTGTCTTATTAAACTTTGGGAACATTTGAGTATTGGCTCATGACTTAGTGACACCAGATGTTGGGATTCATTTTTACGGTACTTCGGGTTGATTTTACTTTCTATTTCAGTTTCTCTGATGAAAAAGATTAAATTTTTCAAATAATGTTTTGAAAAAAATCGAATTGGTTAAGAGTGTAGGCTTGTCTAGTTCCATGATAGGCGCCATCACGATCGGGTCAGTCTTGGGGTCGTGATAAGTTGGTATCAGAGCCTAGTTACATAGGTCTCATGCGTCATGAGGAGGTTTAGTAGAGTGTTGAGGATCGGTATGGAGACATCTGTACTTATCTTCGAGAGGCTGCGGAACCCTTAGAAAAAATCCCACATTCTTGAATTCTTGTCTTGCAAATTCATTATTTAGCCAAAAGTGTAACTCTTTGAATTCCTTCCGTGTATTTGAATGCGCACGTGAGTGCTCGGTATCAACTGTGCATCAACGACTTCTGATTTTCATGGATGAGGTACGAGATGTGATTTATTTTGCATATTGATATGGGTCAGTCTGGAGGACGTGAGGCCGGGTTTTGTCTGTGGCGTGAGTGCTGAGAGTTTGATCGTGCGAGCACGTGCATGTGGGACCTTTATGTCTGTTTGTGTCCTTATTGGCGGGATTTTTGTGACTGGATGACTATGTGGTGAGTGTTATTCGATGGTGAGATGTGTTCATATTGTTTGATTGTGACAAAAAGAATTGGCTGGAGATGTAGCAAGAACCATTGAGTGTTTGACTTCTGTCCTGAGTTGGCCTATGGCCTCGAGCTGTGAGTACATTGAAGGACCTCTCATTTAGTGCAGTTGTGGAGTGAAGTGGATCTTCATGTTTTGTTATGAGTTCAATAGTGAATGCGAGATTTGCGGATAATTTGAGATATTAGATGGTTTGTGTATATGAGCTTATAGAGGATTTAGTTGAATCTCACTGTGGTATTGTGGCGGTGATAGCGTATGGGCATTGAGAGTTATTGCTTGTCTTGATCTATGGCTTTGAGCCAAGTGGGGGAGTCTGATAATGATAAGTTAGTGAACGATTGAGTGTTGTGTTTATTTCAGTTCGAGGTATTCTAGTGAATCAGTTATGACCTGCAGAGGTGGAGTTTCAGAATGACTCGAGTAATGGAAATTTTTGGGTACGAGTTGTATTATACTCTATGGAAAAAATAGGTCCTATTAAATGATTGAGTTGTATCGATAAAAGGTGTAATGTGTATGGAGGAGCAATTGTTGGGTTGTTTAGGAGTGTGGGTTACTCCCTTGGGTATTGTTGTGTTAATAGGGGCACAGACCATTCGGTCTGTTTGATTTTAATTGAAAATTTCGTAGAGTGGGCGACTCTCGAGAATGGTTCTGATGGATCCAAGGTTTATGTATAACAATTTGGAATCTTCAAGATGTGTGCTTGGGTAGAAACTGAGATTCTCATTGGGAGGTGTCAAGACTTGTGGCATTTCTACGTTATTATGGATTCTACATTCCAGTATCATGAAAGGGAAAACAACTTAAATTCATCGAAAGTCTCTTTCGAGTAAGTATTTGAGATGTGGTACTTTGGAGTTCTTAAAAGATATTTAGCGGTTTATGAGCCTTAGGGTGATGTGGTTCTGTGCTAGGGTCTCGCGTGGTGATTTACGGTTGAGGATTTTGGTACTTTGGCGAGGAGAAGATTCAATTAGAAGGTAATTCAGAAGGGGCTCGGTGAAAATAGGACATCTTGGTAGTAGATTGGATTGGCATGGTAGTGAGTAAGATCGGTTCGTTGGGTGCTTATGATGTGGTAAGGATCTACGTGTGATTCGGGGCAATGCTCTTGGGTTTTTATGGCCTGCGTAGCTTGGTTGAACTATAAGAATTCAGCCCTGACGGCTTGTTTTTGTGCAAATGGGATTTAGAGAGTCCTTGATGGCTTCTAAAACGGTCAGAGGTGTATATTTTCTACTAGCATGAGGGGCATGTAATGTATAGTGGTTTTCTTCTAGAAGGAATCAAATGGAAATTTCTTGGCTAGTTGAGTACGTAGTTTCTTGTGGCTCAAAATAGATTATGAAGTTATCATATTTATCATAGGATGGAATGGTGTATGCGGTATGTTGTGTAGGGTTGAGATCTACATGTGCGAGGTCACGGTTTAGTTCTGGGAGAAGGGTCATAAATTCTTAGGCAGCATGGGCAGTTTCAGATGACTAGGTAAATGATATCACTAATTGGTGTGGCTTGATGAGGGTATCTATTTCAGGAAGGGCAATGTGTTTGAGTTAAGGGTGCTTCATTGGTATTGCGGCGCTCTTGGGTTAGATCGACTGCTGATATTCAACTTTGCTTGGTGGCACAAAAGAATTTTAGAAGTATCCCTCGTGGAATGGCTTAGTATTAGAGGTACGTTATGTATTCGAGCGGTGGAGTTGGGATCATATATGGTGATTCGTGCGCTTCATGGACTTCGAGACTGAGAGTTCTCATGAACAAGTTATTTTGTAGTTGTGGACTGCGAAGGTGCGAGCATGGATAGTTAGATGTTAGTATCTGCCATGATTTAGTCATTGTGAACTTTCGGTGAGTTTTCTATCTGTTGCGGGTGATCAGAGTTGATTCAGGGTTCATTGGTAGGCCCAGTATGGGTGTGTGTTCGGCACCGGGTCGGAATTGTTGACTCCGAATTTCTATTATGGAGGGATGTACCATTCGATTGTCATTGAACTTATTCGTGTTTTGGAGTGATCAATGAGTTACCCTTCGGTGTTGCGAGGAGTTGTGATTGTTGTCTATATGCTCATATGGTGCGGTTCTATTGGGGATTTATAGCCGGATTTGAGTAAGGTAAGCAATTGGGTATTAAGGGATTGAGGCGTATTGGTCATGTTCTTTTGGGTCTGTGTGGCATGGTATCATCCGATTCCCCGTGGTTATGGCAATGCACTCTGGGTACTTGATGTCGAATTGCGCATGGTTATTGATTTTGAGTGAGGTGGCTCGAAGTAGTTCATGTGGATCAGTGTTTGGATGTGGTCGCTCATTGCAGTCAAGTTTTGTGGAGGTATGATCCTTCGGTTAGATTCGTGTGTTCTGGTTTTACGATGTGTAAGGAGTTCTTAGAATTGCGTTGGGGTGATACCCGTTTATCTTGCGGGACGGTTCTCTAGTTTGATGTCATTTTCCCATGTTTGAGTACATTTGGAATGTTGCTTATTAGTGCACGGGCTGCACGGGTTGTGTCTTTAAGCCATATTGATACGTCATGTCGCTAGAGTGGTTGTGCTATTGGACCTAGATGGGATAGAGTGACGTGGGAACACCCCCGGGTATGTGCATGGTAGGATTACACAACAATTTTGATGGTTTTTGGAACAACTCTGGGCACATTCGAGGATGTACATATGTTTAAGTGGGGAAGAATGTAACGACTCGATCGGTCGTTCCGAGAGTATAGCCCTGTTTCCCCATTCCTGCTTCATTTTGTGTTGTCTAGGTCATTTATGTTGTGTTGGGTCGGTTGGCTCGGGTTCGGAGTGATAATGGAGAGAAATGAGACACTTAGTCTCTTAAGTTTGGTTATTTAGTGGAAAAGTCAATCGGAAGTTGACTTATAGGTATATGATCTCAGAATGTGGTTTTTATGATTCGAGTAGCTTCGTTAGGTGATTTGAGACTTAAGAGTATGTTCGAAATGTTATTTGGAGGTCTGTGGTAGAATTAGGCTTGAATTGGCGAAATAGGATTTTTGGCGATCTCCGGTAGGCAGTGAAAATTAGCTATCGGGATCGGAATGGAATTCCAGAAGTTGGAACAGGTTCGTAGTGTCATTTGGGACGTGTGTGCAAATTTTCAGGTCATTCGGACGTGGTTTGGTTAGTTTCGGCATCGTTGGCAAATTTCAGAAGTTTAGAAATCCTTAGGCTTGAATTTCGAGTAAATTCGGTGTTTTGGTGTTGTTTTGGGTGTTCCGAGGGTTCGAATAAGTCTATGGGATGATATTGGGTGTGTTGGTATAATTGGTTGAGGCTTCGAGGGGCTCGGGATTGATTTTTGATGGTTAACAGAGGTTTGGACTTGGAAAGTGCAGCAAAGCTGATGCTGGTGCCAATTTACTGGTGTGGTCGCACCTGCGGATGGGGAGCTGCAGGTGTGATGATCGCAGGTGCAGTGGGCCATGCGCAGATGCGGAAAAAGGAAGGCTGGCCTGGGAACGCAGATGCGGTATTTTGGTCGCACTTGCGAGCCCGCAGGTGCGAGATGAGGGCCGCAGATGCGGAAGTTGGCATTTAAGTCATGGTCGCAGGTGCGCACCTGGGACCGCAGGTGCGGGTCCGTAGGTGCGAGAAATGTTCCGCAGGTGCGGTGATCGCTGGGCAGAAAGTATAAAAGGATGCCTTTGCGGATTTTCACTCATTCTTCACCATTTTTGGACGGCTTGGAGCTTTTGAGCAGTGATTTTAAAAGGAAATCGAAGGCTATCAATTGGGTAAGTTACTTGGGCTTCATTCTTGTGTTTGTGATGGTTTTTCTACTGTTTAATCATGAAATTGTAGGATTTAATGGTATAATTTGAGGGGTTAGGGCTTGGAAATTTGAGACTTTGATTTAAGGATTGGAGGGGTCATTTGTCGTCGGATTTTGATGTATTTGGTATGTATGGAATCGTTAGAGTGTAAGGATTCTAGTTTTGTGATTTTTATCGGATTCCGAGACGTGGTCCCGGGAGTCGGGTTTTGTAGAATTCGTGATTTGTGATGTAATTTGATAATTTTGATGTGGGCTTCGCTCCTTTAGCGTATATTAATGATATAATACTGATTTTGGTTAGATTCGGGGTCGAGTCGATCGGCAAGGAAATTATGGAGTAGAGTATTGGCTTGATTGAGGTAAGTAGCGCTTCTAAACTTGGTTCTGAGGGTTCGAAACACTGAACTACGTGTTATGTGATTAGAATTGGGTGACGCACATGCCAAGTGACGGGCGTGCGGGCGTGCACCATGAGACTTGTGGCCTGGTTCATTCCATGGCAACGTTTAGTGGTTGTTTCTTGATGATAATTGTGCTTCTATTAATGTGATAAATGTAAACATTCTAGAAATCATGCTAAATGTTATGTTAAGGCTTCGCACCGATACTGTTGAGACCCGAGCAGTCGTCTTAATGCAAACATTCTAGAAACCATGTTAGATATTATGTTAAGGCTTTGCGCCGACACTATTGAGACCCGAGTGGTCATTTATTTCTGTCATCTCATGTATTTCATTTATATTATATACTCAGTCCTATCATAGCATATCATATCATGTCTCAGTCTTGGTAATGGTTGATTTTTCACATTATATCATTGATTCGGTCTAGTTCATGCATTGGGAGTCCATGTGAGCGATACTGGAGAGTGATGACTGAGTGAGTCCGAGAGCGTGATATTGAATGAGGATCTTGTCCGAAGTGTTTATGTTCAGAGATGGATTTTCTCCATGAGGATGGATTGGCCTGTTTTTCCCCGGTACTGAGCGATTGATGTCAGTGATGTGTATACGTATTCTGGGATGGATCTTCCCTGGGGTGTCGAGCCATATACAATACCGAGTGGTTGTGAGATATATCATTATCTGGAGATGGATCTTCTCCATAGGGCTGGATCGGCCTTCCTCGGTACTGAGTGACTTCTGTCTGATGTGTATATATTCTGGGATGGATCTTCCCTGGGCCATGCGAGCCATATACAATACTGAGTGGAAGAGTATTCGAGAGTGGGAGTACATTGTGCATTTCATACTGCTGATGCATTGGCATGTAGAATACATTGAGTTATATATGTTGAACTGTTCAGAACCGCACTTGTCTTATCACCTTGAGCTGTCTAATTAACTGAAAGCATGCCTAAATTTCTGTACATTGGTTATGTTGTAATTGTGGATGTTTAGTCCATCACTACCTATCAACCCACAGTTTGGGCTTGTTACTTACTGAGTTGGTGTACTCACGTTACCTCCTGCACCTTGTGTGCAGATCTAAGTATCCTTGGCCATGGTAGTGCCAGTTGATCATTTTGGCCGCAAATCATTCTCGGAAAGGACGAGGTAGCTTCTTGGCGATCGCAGACGCGCCTGTCTCTTTCCTTATCTTCCTTGTGTATTTTATTGATCATTTCCAGACAAAGTTTTCTTATTAAACTTCGGGAACATTTGTAGTATTGGCTCATGACTTAGTGACACTAGATGTTGGGATTCATTTTTACGGTACTTCGGGTTGATTTTACTTTCTATTTCAGTTTCTCTGATGAAAACAATTAAAATTTTCAAATAATGTTTTGATAAAAATCGAATTGGTTAGGAGTGTAGGCTTGCCTATTTCCACGATAGGCGCCATCACGACCGGGTCAGTTTTGGGTTCGTGATAGACTTTTTAAGCTTGTAATGTAGGTTTAGGAAATGGTCAGATAAGCATTTGGGATACAAGTGACTACACCCTCTTTGAACACTACTCACATTTGTCTCTCTTTTTGCACTTTTCTTCTTTTTAAACCACATAGCCTTATTGGCATCTAGCTACCAACATAGAACCACCTTAAAGTACCCCTCTAATTTTCTCAAGACTCCATATATATATATATATAGACACATACACACACACACACATACATATTTTCTCTTTTCTCTCTTTTTTCCTTTATTTTTTTATATACAACTATTTTCTTTGGAGCTTGGGAACTTCATATAAACAACTTTGAGATATATGTTTCTACGCTCAATGTACAACCTTACCAATTTCCAACTTGACGCCAACACCCCCAACTTAGGATTTTAGCCTCATTCTCAATACTCAAGGAGGGAAGGGTTGAAAAGAGGGAATTATTTCACAAAAGGGTAAAGGTTTGTAATGAGGTAGCTAAAGAAAAGGTTATAGGCTCAAATGGGGTAAACTAGTGATAATATTTATGCAATGGTAGGCTTTAAAGACTAAAGGGGATTTTTCAAAGGTCCCAAAGAAGGCCTAAGGTCATCCCTCCAACCAAACACAAGAATTATTTGTAACAAAAACTAACACACATGACACATGAACTAATCAAGACAGATCAATTTCACTTTTTACTAAAAGAATTTAGAGCAATATCATGCCAACTAGTGGGCAAAGAGTCACCAAATGAGCCAAGAAGTTGTCACACAAATTATTCTTCCCCATGCAACTTACGTTTTCAATTTAAAATCAAAATTCAGAGGGGTATTCTTAATTCACACTTCACATACAAGAGACTAATTTGTTAGTACCAAATAATCCAAAAGTTTCCACATAACAAAACAAGACTAATTCCCTTAAGAAAGTCGTCACGCCATCCATCATAGGGAAAAGTCACCCAGTTCAACACAAAAAGTTGGCATAAAGAAAACCCACGGAAATACTACTAAAGAATTAAAATGTAAACTAAAACTATTAAAGAAAATAAAATAAACACTAGAGAAATAAAATAAAATAACAAAAACTACTTAAAGAAACTAAAATAATAAAAGCAACAAACACTAAATGAACAAAAATAACATAAACTAAAAACTACTAAAGAAAATAAGTAAAGAAAGAAAAATAAAATAGAATAACAAAAGTGATTAATCTTGCAAATGTACATCCAATCACAACTACGCTCGGCAAGAGCACATGATAAGCAATAATAAACAAGCCCGGCAATGGCACACAATATCCATACCACAACATAAACCCTTCAAGGGCACATATATAGCATCAATTTACGAATAACGTATACTCCCTAAAGCTACCGCCAACTAAAAACATTTCAATGTCCTCACTGCACAATATCAAAAGAAAATAAGAGTAGTTTGAGGGTCTCCCTGAGGCCTGCATCAGACTAGAAGACTGCGGGAGAAGGGCTAATCACTGCTGCTGATAACTCTCGACCTCATCATCATCAGTATCATCAGCATCATCATCATCAACACTCGACATGAAAGAGTAGTCTGCTATCCTCAGCATCAGCAACAAGTATCTTCCTGTTCGGCTGCCCCCATTTGAAGATGGCTTTGACGCCTCTCCACATTTTGATCATAAACTTGACCTTCTTCTTGTTTCTCGCTTTCTCCTTTTCAAAGTCTGACTGAAGATCTACATGTGCCTTGGACAAGTTGCCATAGGCTTCCTCGAGTCTGCCAAAAGATGTTGCTATCTTCTCCTGAGACTCTGCCTGCTTTTTCTGAGCATCTAAGTAGGTCTTCATGTCTTCCCTAGTGAAGTACTCGGGCCCAGGATGGGGGTGTGAGTGTCCACTGGGGAGATGTGACACTAAGTCACGGATGACGCCAAGCTCTGAGCTTAACATCCCAAATGGTCCCTCAGGCCCTGCTGCCTGTGAGGATGACTCTAGTTTGCCAGCAGTGGTGACTTTCCTCTTCCTTCTCTTGACTGCACTACCCTCGTCCGTTACTCTCAAAGGATGAAAGGGTTTGTCGGCCGGAAAACAATGATCAGTGATGCGTACCTCAACTTCTTCCCGCTGATACAACTCTATGATAAGTGAAGAAAACATCATCCCTGGGCTGTCGTCTTGCAAGTACTCTCTCAACTCCCCCAGGATATAATGGCCGACATTCACAGGAATGTCGTCTAGAAGGCATGCAATGATATGTTCTAGTGTAGGAGGTATCTGAGACATTTCCACAGGGTGATATCCTGTCGCAGATGATGTAGATCCATATTTTAGCTTCAGCGGTGAAGTCGATCGACTTCAAACCCCTTCTCTTATTGGCCCATTTTTCTCTCATGCTGCGGGGTAGAGTTTAGAAACAAGCCATTCTGCATTGTTGCAATGATCTTTTCCTAGCACTGGCTCGAGTGGATGGTCAGGAATCCTGAGTATGTTATTAATTTTCTCAATCCCAAACCTCACTGTCTTACCCCTTATGGTGAGTTGTGGATCAGCGAAGTTTGTACGCTTAAGATTAGCATAAAATTCACGAACCCACTCCTTATTAGCTTTGCACGGAGTAGGCATGAAGCACGATCAGCCGGAGGCTTGAAGACTGCCATAGAATTCTGGGAGTAGCTCGGCCAATTTCTCCTCGACGATCCCCTTTTCAAGCACTATATTCTTGGTGAGGAGGTATTCATAATACCGGCGGTGATAGTCAGCCGACATGAAGCGTGACTGGTCAAATTGTTCATCCACAACTTCCTCCTCAATTTCATGATCTAGCGAAACATTTTCACTCTTGTTCGTGTCCATTTTGGCTCAAAGTACCTTGAAAAAACCAAAACAACGTTAGTCGGGAAGTAGAATCATGTTAGGAAATTTAAAACAAAGCAGTTAGGCCAAAGAATCGAGTCGAACGGGCGCGGGAAGCACCAGATGCAAAGCTACTGGAATTGGGAATTCTTCCCAGTTTCCGCACCTGCGAAAGGACCATTGCAGGTGCGGTCCTACTTCTGCAGGATTTTAGCTGCTTATATGGTTTTTCCCATATCACCATAGTTCACACCTGCGGAACAGTCAACGCAGGTGCGAGGCCGCATCTGCGGCACTTTTTCCGCTTCTGCGGTGTTCATCAAAGGGTGCCAAAGCCCAGAATTTTCGACTCTTTTACTTATCAAACAAAATTTTTAGCACATAATTTATACTCAATACTTCTAAATTAGTGCACTACATGAACCGACGATTCTATTAAAACTGATTTTGTGGTACTTAGCTAGAAATTGTCTTTTGGACAATTTGTCAAACACATGACAAGCAGAGATGATTATATGCTTTTTCAAATTAAATTGGTACTCAGACTTCCCAAAAGTTTGTTTCATCATTAGCCGTACACACACACAAACGCTCTCAACCATTTTCCCCTAAAACTACACTAATTATCAAAATATAAAAAAATAAATTGAAAACTTGACAATAGAGCAGAAGAGATGAAGAAGGAAAAGAAAAGGGAAGTAGAAGAGAGAAGTAGACGAGAGACATGGTATATGTGTCGTATTGTGCTTGAGAACTCAAGTGTGAGTAGTGATGGAGATTAGTAGCGTGAGAGAGGAGAAGGAATTTTGAGATGTTGGGGAAATTAGAGTCTTACCTGACTGAAGAAGGGTTTTTTAATTTACCCGTTTGACCGTTTCTGTGTAAATTTAGGCGCTTATGCGGTTTCCAAACCGCTTCTGCATTAATATCCGCATCTGCAGTTAAGTGGACGCTTCTGTGTGTCCGCATCTGCATTGAAATTTCCGCAGATGCGGTTACACCAGATGGTTGATGCCCAAAGTTTTCAGCCACTGTTTCTGTGCACTCCAACACCTCAAACCCTTTAATTCAACTCCAAAAAATCTGAAACTAAGCAGATTAGTCAAAAATAACATAATAAACTATTCTAAAAAAGAAAATTTCAAAAAAATGACTAAATTTTTTGAAAACGATGGTTGCCTCCCACCAAGCACCGCATTTAATGTCGTGGCACGACGCGGGTCAACTTTACCATTTTTCTCGCCACTTGGATGATATAAATTGGGCACCTAACTTGGAATCAAGCTTGTGACCACGAGCGGTGGGGGGTGGTAAGTTGATGATCAAGCCAAGCGCCAATTTCTTCACTTTGCATTCCTTGGCTTTCATGTGAGGAATGCCGTTTTGCCTTGTTCCCTACAAATTGTAAGATGTATGGCCTTTGTCTTTCCTCCTCGCAATCCCTCATTGACTAGTGTGGCTTAATTTTCATATCACCCTACAATTCCAATGCTGAAAAATGCTTGGAATGTGACTGCAAACCTCCACATTGCAATTCTTCCCGGATTTTGACATCCTCTTTTCCCCCGACTAGAGTCAATCTCAACCATATTTTCATTTACTCCGGTTGACTCTAATTCCATATTTTTCTCGGAATCACTAACAATCATGGAGTCTGTTGGCGGATGTTTAATTCTTGATTCCTCAAATTAAAGCTCATTTTCTTCCTCAGAGTTGGACTCTTCTTGACCTTCTTCCACACTTTCAAATTGATAGGCATAATGAGCCTCAATCAATTATTTCATTTGCTTTTCCAATGTGCGGATATCATCATCATTTTGTGTCAAGCCTTGTTTCAAATCCTCGAGTTTCAATCTTTGCTTCTCCTCATTTTCAAGAATGGCCTCCATCATGAACATCATATTTTCATTTTGAGCATTTGAGAGTTATTCTTGGTTTTGATCATAGCGGGGGATTGGGGAAGGGAAGGACAAATAAGCAAAATCATCCCAATGACCATTTTGACGACCACACTTATCACAAATACTCCACTCATAGGTCTGATATTGTGTGCACAATCCGCCTCCGGGAGAATTTAAACAATTTTTCCACGAGTGTGGTCCTCCACAATAAGGACAAGGGTCATCAAAGTATGAACAACTACCATCCGACCAATTTTCATTATATGATGCCATTTTCTCAAACACTAAGAAAACAAATAAGAAGATAAACAAGATAAGGAAATAATTATAAAAATATTCACAAGTTTGGACAAAAGCACTTATGCTTACTTCTCAAACAACCTAAATTCACCAAATTATTCCCCGGCAACGGCGCCAATTTTGATGACGTCCAAATCCACTACTAAAAAGTAAATGGACACGGTCGCATGCAATATAATTTACCAACTATGAGTCGGGGTCGAATCCCAGAGAGAACAATATGTAAGCGATTAGGAACGTAAGAGAATTATCACTTATTGTGCAATGCCAAACACTTAGAATTTGGTTGTGAAAATATTTATATCTAATTGCGAAAATGCAAACTAACCTAGAAAGCAAGTGAAATGATAAAAGGCTACAAGCATGGATGCATCGGGAATTACATTCAAGTAATGATCCAATGTATTTCATGATTTTACAAATAATTTATGTTAATTAGCCACGGGTAATAATTCTGTATTAGCTTCTTTCGAAGACAAGACTTCTTAATTGAATTATCCCTAAAAGAATTAAGAAATTAAGCACACCCGGATATGGCTACAAGTAGTTCAATCCTATCCCTAGGTAGAATCTACAAAATGAGGATTAAAGCCTCAAGTTCTTGTTAATTAATCTTTCCCAACCCCAAATAATCTTTTCCAAAATTAGTTCGAAGTTAATGGGCGAGTCCTAGGGTTAGCTAATAATGCCTTTGGAAACATTAAAGAACAAGAATAATTAAAGAAACAACAACTCATTTCATAATAAATAAAAATCATTCAATACATAAGTACAACAAGATATTTAATCCACACTTTAAACATGAGTATTCCTATAAACAAGATTCAAGTGTTGGAAATAAATAATACACACTTAAATCAATACAAAAGAAGGACATTAAGAAATGAACATAAATGGGTAAGAAATTCTCAACCAAAAGCTTCAAATCTTCAAGACCCAAGTGTGTGTGCAAGAACCCTATCTTCCAAACTTGTTCTCTCTACTCTAAGGACTAAAAATAAGCCAAAGATTTGCCAAAGATCGGCTGGGTCGTGTATTTGTGGGTTTGGAATTGAGGAGATGTGAATTTCCAAATCTTCCAAGTTCTGAAGCTCGTTGACCGCACATGCAAAAGGATCCTCACAGGTGCCTCTCCGCAGATGCAGATATCCTCACGCAGATGCGGTCTATGATGAGAAGCACTGGTTCCGCAGAAGAGGACGTACAAGCGCAGATGTGCGACTGCAGATGCGGACTTCAAGAGCAGGTGCGCTTCCGCAGATGCGTTGATCATATCGCAGATGCGTTGATCATATCGCAGATGCGATTCTATCCTTCCAGGTCTTCTTCCGCAAATGTGGCCATTTCCTCGCAGATGCGAGGTCACAAAAGCGACCAGTGTTCCGCAGATGCGGAATCACTGAAGAATTTGCATTGTTTCCACTCTTTTTTTGCTCAATTCTGCTTCAATTGAATTCAAATCAGTTCATGGCATCATTTACCTTAAAATCTAACTATACACACCATAAACAACCTCATATTATAATTAAAGGACGTAAAATCTAAAGTAAAGAGACTAGAATGAGTGGTAAAATCACCACTCATCAATGAACAAATTAGACACATCAATGTTTTTCTCAGAATTTTGCCAAATTTTGATCAAGTTATAATAAACTAAATCTTGGTTTCTAACATTTAATTCTATATTTTCAGTATCTATGAGTCGAGTAAGACATGAAGCAAGAAGGTCACGTAATCCTACAAGGCATAATTCATAGCATAATCTACCCCCGAGCATGATTAACCCTGGCACATGCATATACGCTCGTCATCTCATATATGTATCACCCCCGCATGTAGCAAATACTGTCAAATAGTAGGTAAATTTCCCTAAAAAAAGTTAGGCAAGACACTTACCTCCAACAAACCAAATCGATACATTAGAGGCGTAATCCCGCTAAAATCATCCTCCGAACGGCTCGAAACTAGCCAAAGTAACTCAAATACATCAAATAATGCTAAAGGCAACAAACCCAATCGATAAAGGTATAATCTTTAATCAAATGCCCAAAATCATCCAAAAATTCCAACCTGAGCCCGCAACTCGGAACCCGACAAATATCATAAAATCCGACAACCCATTCAATTACGAGTCCTACCATACTAGTTTCACTCAAATCCGATTCAAAATTCAAAAATTCGCATTATGAAACTTTAGGTTAAAAAACCCCCAATTTCCTCTTTAAAATTCATCAACCAATAGCCAAAATCGAAGATATATTCATAAAATAACCAAAATCGAGTAGAGAATAATTACCCCGATCCACATGGTGAAAATTGCTTCAAGAATCGCCTAAATCCAAGATCCCTAGCTCCAAAAATATAAAAATGGTCGAAACCTCCGAAATAGAGTACTTTTAATCACTGGACAGAAATACCCTACACGATCGCGGGACATAATTCACGATCGCAAAGAA
The DNA here is from genome assembly GCA_005239505.1 of Nicotiana paniculata. NCBI lineage: Eukaryota > Viridiplantae > Streptophyta > Magnoliopsida > Solanales > Solanaceae > Nicotiana > Nicotiana paniculata. The sequence goes on along the minus strand of ML328284.1, from coordinate 39,182 downwards.
CAACTGCTATTGACATTCGTGAAACTTGCCACGCAAATGCGACAATCACTGGTGCTAAGGCTCCGCGAATGCGAATTTACTTGCGTGAACGCAATGAAGAATTCTCCAGCTCCAGTTCCTACTCAACCCTACGCACCCGTGATACCCCATATGAGAACGCGAACAATAACCGATCCAACCTTCTGTGATCGTGTACTACCTGTCGCGTCCGCGATTAACAAATCCACCAGAAGACCAAATAACACTTTGCAATCGCAGGAGATCCTTCACGATCGCGAAGAACACTAGGGGCATCATATGACAGCAAAAACCAACAATGCATGAAAACTCCAAAGTGGTCCGAAATCAATTCGAAATGCATCCGAGCCCCTCGGGACCCCGTCCGATCATACAAACAAGTACCATAACATAATACGGACCTACTCGAGGCCTCAAATCACACATAACAACCTCGAAATGATGAATCGCACCTCATGTCAAAATCAATGAACTTTGAAACTTCCACAACCGATGCCAAAACCTATCAAATCACATTTGATTGACCTCAAAGTTTGCACAAAAGTTACATTTGACATTATGGACCTACTCCAAATTCTGGAATCAGAATCTAACCCTGATATCAAAAAATCTACTCTCGGTCAACTTCCCCAAAAATCCAACTTTCGCCATTTCAAGCTTAATTCAACTACGGACCTCCAAATCACAATCCGGACGCGCTCCTATGTCCAAATCACCCAACGGAGCAAATGGAACCGATGAAACTCCATTACAAGGTCAAATGATAAAAGTCAAATTCGGTTAATCCTAGCAACTCAAAGCTTCTAACATGATTTCTTCCTAATCTACCTCGAATCGCCTGAAAAGCAAAATCAATGATTCACACAAGTCATGATATGTCATATAAGGCTACTCAAAACTTCGAGCAGCTGAACAGAAATGCAAATGCTCAAAACGATCGGTCGGGTCATGACATTCTCCCCCACTTAAACATATGTTCGATCTTGAACGTGCCAGAAGTCGTTCCAAAGGCTATCAAATCATGGTGTAACCTTACCATGCACGTACTAGGGGTGATGCCATGTCACCCTGCTCCATATAAACCTGCCAACATAACATAACTGGAGATCCTTACTTCAACCTTAGCTCATAAGCCTTAGAACCCAGATTTCCAACATCTGGAATTCCTTACAAGGCCTGAATCTCGCATCTACACACTGTATAAGTCTAAGAAAGATGTATTAAGTCATAACCATAACCCAAGATGTATTCACATGATATACCCCATCACTCAAATACTCACAGCAGTGACTGCTAATCTCCATGGCTGCCCAAAAATAAATTCGGTATCGGTAGTAAACCCCATGTCAATTAGAAATCCTTTCAAAACCTTCATACACTGTCGATGATGAAAAAACACGCAGAATCTCTTAACCACTCATCTGATCAATAAGCTAAGAAGCTCACTCATCCGACCAGGGCCATTGCTCAAATCCCCATAAGAAATATAATAACATTCTTCCATACGTTCTTTATCCCATACTATAGTGCAAATCTCAGGTCTAGAAACCTTATCTCATCCAATACAAGCAGCCCAACTGACAAGTCTCGCCAAAAACCATATAGAGCCCCACACAACGCGGTCGGTCCATTACACCAACAAGTAATAATTCAGACATGACAAATAATAGTAAGAAAGTTTAATAAGGAGGCTACTAAGCAAGTTAAGCAGGCAGGGTAAATTTAACTTTTTCTTATGAACTATTTTCAACAAAGTGAAAGCATACACGAAGTAAGCATCAGGAGTTACATTTCATCACAGTACCATTGCGACGTGCAACCCGATCCAATCATACCAATCCACATAGGGTACCCATTGAGCCATAATGCTCGGGCTCATTGATCACATGTGCGTCAACATCAAGCACAATAGAGTGCACAAAATATAACTGTGGGAAAATTATTAGGAACAAAAAATACTGAGAAGGACAAGCAAAACTATGGTGCAATAAGTAAAACAACATCACAAAGGCCATCTCGCCCATAACGCCATGAGGCCTAAACTGCATCACAATATGCGTGCAAAGAATCATGTAACCCTCACAACCCATCATAGCATAAGAGAGAAACACATAACATAGACCAGGACGTGAATAAAATCTATTCCGCCCGATGATATACTTATGGTAACAACTGAGTAGGAGCAAGCAAATCCGATCCGATACAGATTATATATCTTCATTACGCTCTCAAATAATTCCCAAACTAGACATTCCCGAGCAGGAAAATAACCTTCCACAAGCCTATAGAAACCTTTCCATAACACATACCATCAATCACCCAATCCTCCACATTCCTTCAGAAGTCGTAATCAAGGTGTAGTCTTCCAATGAGAACATACAGCCTCTGAACCTCTTGTATACCAGAATTTCCATACCCGATCTCAACACCGCTAATCAAATAGCTGATGTGTCATTCATACTCCATAATCTTAGGGAAAAATACCCACAAGTCAAAACACGATGTGCATACCAACAAGAAAACTCTCCTCCGGTGGGAACAGATAGTGCCAGCAAAACCTTAAACACCCGAAATTGTCCGTATCTTCAAGAACTCATATTCTTCCCTCCAAAACTAAACTACAACCTGTACATGTAACTTTTAAACCCCACACAATGCATTGCCTCTAAAATGCTAACTGTTACGCGGTGCATTCCTAAGATTCCTTGGAAGGGGGACATAGGGCTAAGAACCTGATGTCAGTGTAGTTGTTGTCCGCCAACTGAGGTCCCCTTCGTATGCTAGATGAGATTGTCAGTGACGTATGAGAAAACCAATGTCAAGAGAAATTGAGAGAACATAAATGAGAATTGAAAGAAATCTTGATTTCATTAATGAAAGCTATTACAGAAAGGCAACATAGTGTCGAGGGGGAGAGACACCAGTACAAAGAATTGTTTGCTTGCTAGAAAGTTTTGAATGCTTGTTCCCCCCTAATAATACTTAAAAAAAAAACCAAAGTTACAAGACTTGACCTAAATAAGCTAGAGAATAATAATGGAAATACATGGAATAAAACTACTATATATTTACAATGAAAAAGATTTAGTTTTCGACAAGGTAGAAACATGTCCCTTGTCAGCAACCTTGTCTTTGGCATCAAGATCTGTGCTCGCGATGTTGTCTGCGCGCGTGGTGTTATTGGCAGCTGCCTGCGGGTGGGCGCTGGCGAGGGATATCGGTGGGGCAACAGAGGCACATGCACGTTTGTCACTTGGCGCAGCCAAGACCACGGGGTTGTCCGTTGCGTTAGGCATTGGGAGGCCTGCCAGGACGCCACAGGGCGCGTCCAAGGGGTCATGGGGCATGGCTGGAAATCCTCCCATGACATTCTCCCCAACCTGAGTTGGCGATGTCTTCGGCGCCTTACTTGCAAGATAATATTCAATTAGGCTCTTGTAGGCTTTGAGGTTTGTTCCCCTCTCCCAAGTATTCTCTTCTGCAGAACAACCCTGCCATTTCACCAAAAGCTCTTGGTCATCCTTCCTTGAGGCGTGAATCACCCGATCATCAAGTATAGCTTCAACACGTCTTTTACCGGTTGAATTGGGGCCTCAAATACTGGGTATTGTAAGTTAGCTTCATGAAGGGTCCTCTATGTCTTCCCAAAAAGGTTTCAAAAGGCTGACATGGAAGACGGGATGGATTTTCCACCAAGCTGGGGTATCCATCTGGCATGCAACTTTCCCAATGCGCTTTCCAATGGACAAGGGTCCAATGTATTTTTGCAATAGGCAACGGTAATGGACCCCTACAAAACAAGTACCGCTTTGGAATTTTGACCATCACTTTGTCTCCTACTTAGTATTCAATAAAGAGACGATTTTGATCGACATGCCTCTTCATTCGCTTTTGGGATTTGACCAGATAGCTTCAAACTATCTCCAAATTTTGCTTCCATTCTTTTGAGAAGCTAGCAGCTCGAGGAGATTTTGACATGTTTGGTGCTTTCACGGTGTGTGGGAGTAGCGGTTGCTAACAATTTTAAAAGCGCTTTTGTTTGTAATAGAGCTGTTTTGGGAATTGAAACACAGTTGAGTAGCATCCAGAATCTTCACCCAATTCTCTGCAAGCCTGTTACAGAGTGGCAGAGATATTCCTCCAACATACCATTGAACCGCTCCATTTGGCCATCAGACTGCGGATGAAAACTTGAGTTGTGACTCAATTTTGACCCAAGGCACTTAAAGAGTTGGGTCCACAAGTTGCTAGTGAAGCGTGAGTCGCAATCACTAACAATGTCTTTGGGCCGACCCCAATATTTGACGACATGAGAGAAGAATAGTCGAGCCGTATCTTCTGCTGATATATATTGTGGGGCTGCAATAAAGGTAGCATACTTGGAAAATCGATCCACCACAACCAAGATAGTTGTGAGATCTCCGACCTTGGGCAATCCGGTGATGAAATCCAGGGAAACACTTTCCCAAGGTCTCTTTGGGACAGCAAGTGGTTCCAAGAGACCCGCTTGTGTCAAGCAATCTGACTTGTCCTTCTAGCATACTAGACAAGTCCTCACATATTGAGTGACATCATCGGCCATTATAGGCCAATAATATGCACGACAAAGTAATGCCATGGTGCGTTCTTCACCGGGACGACCGGACCATAAAGTATCTTGACATTCCGCTAGAGGAGTTCTTCGCAGATCTCCTCCTTTAGGAACATAAAGTCGATTTCCTTTCACTTTCAGGAAACCATCTTCCATGTAGAACTGGCGAGTCTTGCCCTGTCCTACCAGATCAACCAAATACTGAGCAACAGGATCCTTGATGAGTAGATCTTATATCTGGTCTTTTATGGTGGTGGCTAATTTTCTCCCTCTTAGGGTGGCGAGGAGGCACACCGATGCTAGGTCAGCTCTTCGACTGAGTGCATCAGCAACATGATTAGTCTTCCCACTTCGGTACTCCAGGTTGAAGTGAAATTCTTCTAGGAGTTCCAGCCACCTGGCCTGTCGACCATTCAGTTTTGGATGGGTCATGAAATGACTAACAACTGTGTTGTTTGTCTTGATCACGAACGAGGTTCCCAACAGATAGTGCCTCCAGAGGTGTAAGCAATGAACACCGCCAATAATTCTTTCTCGTGAGCGGCATAGCGTCACTCTGCATCCTTCAGCTTTCGGCTCTCGTACTCTACATGATGCCCTTCTTGTAGTAAGACTCCGCCAAGAGCATAGTCGGAAGCATCCGTTTGTACCTCAAATGGCTTGTCCAAGTCAGGGAGGGCCAAGCCGGGGCTACTAGACATAGCCGTTTTTAATGCGTTGAAGGCCTCAACTCTCCTGGGTCCCCAATCCCAAGGCATGACCTTCTTGAGGAATTCTGTCAATGGCACTGCGACGAGGGAGTAATTTTTCAAATCACCGATAGAAATTGCATAGGCCAAGGAACGCCCTCAAGGCATGGATATCCTTGGGCGGTGGCCAATCTGTGATAGCTTGAATCTTTTGTTGGTCTATTTTGATCCGCTCTTCCTCAATGACATATCCGAGGAAGTCAATTCATTTTTTAGCAAAGGAGCACTTGGATAGCTTCACATATAATTCATGCTCGCGCAACTAGGCTAGGACCTTCCGCAAGTGCTCTAGGTGTTCTTCTAGTGTTTGTCTATAAATCACAATGTCATCCAAATAGACCACCACAAATTTGTCAATGTACTCTCGGAAGACTTGGTTCATCAGGGTGAAAATGTGGCTGGAGCGTTAGTCAAGCCAAATGGCATAACCAGGAAGTTGAACGACGCATATCTTGTCACACAAGTCGTCTTGTGTTCATCACCCTCTACAATCTGAACTTGCTAATACCTTGTCTTCAGGTCTATTTTTGTGAACATCGTCGCACCACCCAGTCTATCGAACAAGTCTGCCATAAGCGGAATAGGGTACTTGTTCTTCACTGTGATTTTGTTTAGAGCCCGATAATCCATGAAGATCCATAGACTACCATCATGTTTCTTTTGGAATAACACAGGGGACCCATATGGGGACTTGGAGGGAAAAATGATCCCTGTGTCTAGCATCTCCGTCAACTTTCTCCGAAGCTCGATGACTTCGGGTTGTGAAATTCTATAAGGCGCCCGGGCGGGTAGCTTCGCACCCGACACCAACTCAATCTCATGGTCCACATTGCGCCTAGGCGGGAGTTGCTCTGGCATATCCTGTGGCATGGCGTCTTCAAACTACAAAGTAGCTCCTTTACGGGTGTAGGATTGGGGCCCGAGGAGCGTTATACATCTTCAATGCATAGGGTAGCCAGGTCCGTAGGTTAATGTCTTCTGACTCCCTTCTTCAACTGCAAGGCCGAGATATTCTCAACGACCATCTTCATAGGCATGCACGGGATAATGCAGGGCTTGGCCCCGTTTTCTCCCATCATCAGAAGCATGTCTGCATATGGTACGGGCATGGTGTTGGTTTGCCTCAAGAATTACAAACTAACTATCAACTCGAAGTCATCTATGATCACCACATGCAAGTTGAATTTTCCTTCATAAGGACCGAACTTCACTGGTACTTCTTTGGCTATTCCACCCATTGGTTGAGGAGGTGAGTTGATAGACTTGACATGACCTCTGCCCTTTCCTACAACAAAGCCAAGGCGCACCACCTGAGTTGAGGCCAAGTAGTTGTGGGTAGCCCCCGTGTTTATCATCGCCTGAATGGGCTTGACATTTACCTTCAGTTCAACGAACATTAAGGTCATTTCTTGTTTAATAGGAGTCCTCTCATCCGTCTTCTTTTTCCCCTTATTGGTGACTGGGCAGGAGTCCTTCTTCTTACGAATACCAGCACTGGTTCCTGCTAATGCCTCAGAAATAGAGCCAACAATTGCATTGAAGGCACCTACTGGTTCGGTCTACTCCACATAATCTTCTTCGTCATCCGTCCCATCATCAAAAGCTGGATGTGCGTTAATTTGTGCATGTAGGCATTTATTATTCCAATATGGCCCGCCGCAATGACGACATCCTGAAGAGGGCTTTCTTCCCCGATCATTGTTGTTTGACGTAGCACTATTATTGCTTGAGGAAGGAGCCTTAGATTTGGTTTCACTCCGATCTCCCCCACTTCTGCAAGTTCCACCATTGCTAGGCTGTCCCCCTTTATATCCTGCTCGGATAGGCGGTTGGGGCCTATCCTTCCGAATTTCCATTTCATAGTCCCCAAGGCATTCCGCTGCTTGGATCGCCTTGGGTAGGGTATCTACCCTTTGTCTTTGTAGCTCCATATGGGCATAAGGTTCTAATCCTTCCAGGAATGTGAATATTTTGTCTTTGTCCCCCATGTATCGTATGTTCAGCATGAGCGTGGAGAATTCTCGCACGTAATCCCACACTGATTTGTTCTGGCGGAGCTCCGGTAATTTTCTCCTAGCATTGTACTCAACATTTTTGGGGAAGACTTATAGGCGTATGGCTGCCTTCAGTTCATCCCATGTCTCCAAATCATCTTCACTGGCTTTGATGGCTTCGTATTTCACCCGCCACCAGAGTTTAGCATCACCCTGAAGATACATGGCAACAATTGCTACCTTCTTATCTTTTTCTAGGCCTCCCACTACATCTACGTACTGCTCGATGTCGAAGATGAAGTTTTCCACTTCTTAGCATTCCGAGCTCCACTGTATGGCTTTGGCTCAGGAATTTTCAATTTTTGTGCCACGGGGGCGAGGTTCACAGCACCCCCAATTTGGTTTCCACCTCCTCGAAGCAAGCCTTGTAAAGCAGCTTTGACAACATTGAGTTAGCCTGTCAAGTTGTCTATAGTTTGTTGCATGGCAATCACCCTGTCTGCCTCTTGTGCCCTGTAGGCTAAATCCTCGGTACGCTCTTGTTGGAGGCCCTCGAATTTACCAAAAATTTTGATTACCTCTGTGGATGCCGTTTGCCGGTCTCCTTCAGAGTCGCAACTGATGTTTTCTATGTCAACTTCGTCCTGGAGCATTCTACCGTCCAGGTCTTCCAACCTTTGCACTAGGCTGGTTCTTAGTTCAGGCACCGTATCCACGAAGGGTCGTAATACGTCAACCGTCTCTTCAAGGACCGCAATGCGGTCCCTATGATTCACCATGGTTAGAAATGGTGGTAATGGCAATGCGTTCCCTCGTCCGATATCGAGCCTAGGCTCTGATACCAACTGTTACGCGGAGCCTTCCTGAGATTCCTTGGAAGGGCGACGTAAGGCTAAGCAACTGATGTCAGTGCAGTTGTTGTCCGCCAACTGAGGTCCCCTCTGTATGCTAGACGAGATTGTCAGTGTTGTACAAGAAAACCAATGTCAAGAGCAATTGAGAGAACATAAATGAGAATTGAAAGAAAGCTCGATTGCATTAAAGAAAGCTATTACAGAAAGGCAACACGGTGTCGAGGGGGAGAGACACTAGTACAGAGAATTGTTTTCTTGCTAGAAAGTTTTGAATGCTTGATCCCCCCTAATAATTCTTAAAAAAAATAAACCAAAGTTACAAGACTTGACCTAAATAAGCTAGAGAATCATAATGGAAATACATGGAATAAAACTACTTTACATTTACAATGAAAAGGACTTAGTTTTCTACAAGGTAGAATCAGGTCCGTTGTAAGCAACCTTGTCTTCGGCATCATGATCTGAGTGCGTGGCGTTGCCTGCGCGCGAAGCTATTGGCAGCTTCCTGCGGCTAGGCACTGGCGAGGGATACCGGTGGGGCGACAGAGGCACATGCGCATTTGTCACTTGGTGCAGTCAAGACCACGGGTTCGTCCGTGGCGCTAGGCGTTGGGAGGCTTGCCAGGACACCACGGGGCGCGTCTAAGGGGTCATGGGGCATGTCTAGAAATTCGCCCATGACATAACTCGCGACACTATGAAAGTTCCATAATTAACTCCGAACCATGTGCAAATTGAACATCTCATCAACCATGAACCTTGCATTTAACTCAATCTAGGAGAACATCACCACACGCAATATAACTTCTATACCTGTAGTAAAAACCAACTCCGGTCGTGGTCATAACCATGATGAATTCTTCGAAACTCATTTACACATAATCGAGTAATCATAACCAATCGCCTCTAACTCGACCGAGTCATGCAGACTACCAACCCGAAAGTAACTCAATCCGATATGACCGCTCTATAGGAACCTCCTGGGGACTCGAAACCATTTCTTTCATCTCTCTAACAATGACATGTAGACCTTTCTTGACAAGGAAATACTGCAGATCCGATTACCATTCGCTACAATTTCAAACCCTGCCCATACATAAATTCAGAAGTCCATAAATGTTACATATGACTTGGAACTCGTCAGAACCTTCTCAAAACCACTCACATTACTCTGATCTTCAATGCACAGCTAATACGCACCGAGCAACCCGTGCTCCACCAGCATATGACTATTCGAAGAAATAACCAAGCAATCCCTCAGCCCAGAAACTGATACAACGACTGATCCTACAATTCGATTGTAATTAGCTGACTCCCCCACTTAGCTCAAAGCCATAGAACACTTCGTCGGCAATCCAAAGTCCACATCTTCATAGCATGCCCTGATCCCACACGGATATTTAGTTGAATACTTCAAAACTTATGCAATACTATTATAGAACACTCTGAAGACTCTGCCAAGCGCTTATTCATCCTTGCAATAGTCAAACAACTTCCCCAAATGCTCTAAAATGATAATATCGACACCCCACCGAATAGAAACCTCATAAGAAACACACGATTCCAACTCATCACGCAGGAGGTGGCCCACCGGCTATACTCAAATCGACGCCTTACCATGAACCCTCTTTAATCATAACAGCTAGGCCACCGGCTAGTCTTCCCCAAATCTATGCTTACCAACCAGATATAAGAACCCGCCTCGTACCATAAATGAACGACTGGAAGATTTAACACAACATCTGCTCCTATGTCTAGACAGCACATCGCGATGATAATCAAGAATCCATAGCCCTTCTTATCCGTCTGCAGCATCACAGATCGTCGGCGCATAGCGAATACTGAGTGCACAACATCACATATGAGCGATTGGGAAGAGTCAAAGTCATAGATTTCAAGCTGAAACAAGGCCGCCTAATAAGGAAAGAAGAAAGGGGAAATTTTCCTAAGTGTCATGTAGCCTCCCGAAGATAGATATGGACATCATCATACCGATCTACAAGACTCTACTAGAAACTTGCTCATGACTCGTAGAACCTACAAACCTAGTGCTCTGATACAACTTGTCACGAACCAAAATCCACTAGTCGTGATGGCACCTAACTCGACCAGCTAGGTAAGCCAACTGACAGTCAATACAATCCAAATGAGACTTATAGGAAAGCAGTGAAGAAGTATATGAACATTTATATATTAACCCAAGGACTGGTAGTACGAATCACGAGCGTCTACGAATTTGAAATTTACAAAGCTGGTACAAATAAATACATGATCTGTTTGAAAGTTACATAAACCAATTAGAAAAATCTAAAGCTATCAAGGAAAAGTTGTAGCTATGTTCCGAAATGCACGAAAATCTTCAGAGTCAGCTCCCGACATAACCAGCAGCCCCACTCCAAAATCTGCACGCAAGGTGCAGAAGTGTAGTATAAGTACAACCGACACCATGTACCCAGTAAGTATTTTGTCTAGCCTCGTCGAAGTAGTGACAAGGCTTTTTAGTTAAAAGATACTCACTGATAAAACCTGTACCGTAAACTAGCAATAGAACTATACTACGATAAAACAGAAAAGAGTACACAAAATGAATATGCAAAGAAATAATTGAGTACTATAAGAGATCAAAATTTAACATTTTCCAATATCTCGACCAATCTTTTTCCTTAGAGCGAAAACCGATAAACCACGATAGTCACTCCATAACTTTCATAGCATGAGGAATGTACTCAAATATCAAGTCAATTTCACGGAAACATCCTTCGTGCATTTATCTCATCCTCACCCCAACCGGATGACAGAATTGCCGATAACAGACATGACAAAGTAGGAAATACGCAAGTATCAATAATGAACGAGAATATACATATGGGCAACAGTAATAATACTATGTGTAAAGCATAGGAGTAATGGCAACAATTAGGAAAGAAGAACATAAACTTTACTAACTAGCATTGTGGAGGCCTAGATATAGATATAACAAATAAGAAGGGAACACATGATCTTTATAAATTAACAAGTAGAGGCATGAATGACTGACATGGTAGAAGGCCTGCACTAAAGTGCAACAAAATAGATACGACATTGATGTAATTGTAACTGCAGGAAGTAGGCATGATATTATCAAGTTAAGCAAGTAAAAGGCATGGGAAATACAACAACAGTTGAGATAGAGAACAAAGACAGAACAATAACGACAAGTCATATAAGAGCCATAAGTAAGAAAATAACTTCTCAAAGTAAAGGCATGAACGTATCTACAAGGAAAGGATATCACGACATAATGCATGTCCCTCGTCCTCACCTGCACGGAAATACCCTTCGTGCCATGAACTCGTGATAACATAAAATCATGATAATATAAGTGCAATGGCACGTCATCACCCTTCGTGTTTTTACTTTCAAATGAAATGGCATGGCATCACCCTTCGTGCTTTACACTCACATAACATGGCACGACATCACTCTTCGTGCTTTTACTCTCAAATGATATGGCACGACATTACCCTTTGTGAATAAACCCCTCGTGCTTTACATTCACATAACATGGCATGACATCACCCTTCGTGCTTTTACTCTCAAATGATATGGCACGGCATCAACCTTCGTGCTTTACACTTTCCCTCACATGATAACATATATATAATGGCACATCATCACCCTTCTTGAATTACACTATTCCTTACCAAGCATATGTATGTCAATGTCAAACAAGGTAGGAAGTATAAATAATGTCAAGGAGAATGTTTAAATGAATATTCCAAATGAACCCCATTCACAACTTTCAATCCAAAAATAGTTCAATAAACCCTCAAGTACCTTATTATTCAAGTATTTAAACACATCTCAAGAATGATCTACAACACAAATATAGAATCTAATATCTCAAGAATATCGGTCGTAATAATGTACAAAATCATTAAGCATAATGATGACCGAATTAAACACATCAATGTTTTTCTCAGAATTTCGCCAAATTTTGATCAAGTTATAATAAACTAAATCTTGGTTTCTAACATTTAATTCGACATTCTTAGTATATATGAGTCGAGTAAGACATGAAGCAAGAAGGTCATGTAATCCTACAAGGCACAATTTATAGCATAATTACCCCCGAGCATGATTAACCCTGGCATATGCATATATGCTAGTCATCTCATATATGTATTACTCCCACATGTAGCAAATATTGTCAAATAGTAGAAGAATTTTCCTCAATAAAGTTAGGCAAGACACTTACCTCCAACAAGCAAAATTGATACACTAGAGTCACCATCCCGCTCAAATCATCATCCGAACGGCTCGAAACTAGCCAAAAGCAACTCAAATACATCAAATAATGCTAAAGGAAACAAACCCAATCGATAAAGTTCGCATCTTTAATCAAAAGCCCAAAATCATCCAAAAAGTCCAACCCGGGCCCGCACCTCGAAACCCGACAAATCTCACAAAATCCGACAACCCATTCAATTACGAGTCCAACCATACTAGTTTCACTCAAATCCGACTCCGAATCGATGTTCAAAACTCAAAAATTCACATTATGAAACTTTAGGCTAAAACCCCCATGTTTCCTCTTTAACATTCATCAACCAATAGCCAAAATCGAAGGATAGGTTCATGAAATATAACTAAAATCGAGTAGAGAATACTTACCCCGATCTACATGGTGAAAATTACATCAAGAATCGCCTCAATCCGAGCTCCCTAGCTCCAAAAATGTAAAAATGGCCGAAACCTCCGAAAGAGATCACTTTATAATCACTGGATGGATATACCCTACGCATCGCGGGACATACTTCGCGATCGCGAAGAGCAAATGCTATTGCCATTAAAATACACTACGCGTTTGCGTCTTGCCATGCGAACGCGACAGCCACTGGTGCTAAGGCACCGCGAACGCGAACTGACTTGCGCGAGCGCATGAAAAATTCTCCAGCCCCAGTTCCTGCTCAACCCTACGCGTCTGCGATACACATGCGCGAACGCGAACAACAACCTATCCAACCTTCTCCGATCGAATACCACTTGCTGCGTCCGTGATTAACAAATCTACCAGAAGACCAAATAACACTTCGCGATCGCGGGACATCCTTTGGGATCACGAAGAACACTAGGGGCATCAGATGACAGCAAAAACCACCAATGCATGAAAACTCCAAAGTGGTCCGAAATCAATCTGAAATGCATCCGAGCCCCTCGGAACCCCATCTGATCATAACAAAAAGTCTCATAACATAATATGGACCTACTCGAGGCCTCAAATAACACATAACAACCTCAAAACGATGAATCGCACCTCAAGTCAAAATCGATGAACTTTTGAAACTTCAAATTTCCACAATTGATGTCGAAACCTATCAAATCACGTCCGATTGACCTCAAATTTTGCACACAAGTCACATTTGACATTACGGACCTACTCCAAATTACGGAATCATAATATGACCCTGATATCAAAAATCCACTCCAGATCAACTTCCCCAAAAATCCAACTTTCGTCATTCAAGCTTAATTCAACTACGGACCTCCAAATCACAATCCCGATGCGCTCCTAAGTCCAAAATCATCCAAAAGAGCTAATGGAACTGACGAAACTCCATTCCGAGATCAAATGCTAAAACATCAAATTTTGTCAACCCTACCAACTCAAAGCTTCTAACATGAGGATCCTTCTTCCGAATCGGCCCCGAATCGCTTGAAAACCAAAATCAATGATTCGCACAAGTCATAATATATCATATAAGGCTACTCAAAACTTCGAACAGCTGAACAAAAATTTAAATTGTCAAAATTAATTGTCGGGTCGTTACAGAACGCGAGGCCTGTTCTGCGTTCGCGAAGAAGGGGGCAGCTGGGTAGTGTGTTTTAAATCGGGACTTAAGCCATTTTTTGGTTCATTTACTACACCCTTGGGCGATTTTGGAGCTTCAGAGAGGGGGATTTCAACCTAGCTATTGAAGGTAAGTAATTCATACCCAATGTGAGTTTAATACATAGATTATGGGTAGGTTTTAACATGTAAATTCTTGAAATTATGGGTTTAGATGAAATACCTAGGTTTTGATTAAAATGGGATTTAACCATGAAAATGATTATGGAATGGGTGAAAACTATATATTTGAGTTGGTGAGGCTATGGGTATCATTTATCTTCGAAAATTTCAGAAACTGGGCACGTGGGCCCGGGGGTGAATTTTAGGAATCTTCCATTTGCGGTTGGGTAATTACTCTAATGGTTAAATTACGAACTTGTGAACATGTATTGATTATTTTATATAATATTTAACTAGTTTCGAGTCGTTTGGCATCGAGTTGAGGATTTAAAGTATAGTTGTGGATTGGAAGTGAACTTGACACGAGGTAAGTCTCTTTTCTAACCTTGTAAGAGGGAAACTCATCCCCTTAGATGTGTTATGCTGTAACTTACTTGCGTGGGGAGCTAAGTATGCACTTGGTGACGAGAATCCGTGCGTAGCTATATTCCATGTGATGTCCGGGTAGCCTTAGGTTTACATCATGCTTTGTTGACCCCGTTATTTGATTGTGCTTCTTAATTGCTTTGAATAGAGCTGAGATTGAGGATTTCAAGATTTAAAGTTTTAGTTTAGACTACTTATTTTTTTGGAAAGAATTGAAGAATTATATAACAACTTTGAGAAATTTATGTTCACTCGCGTCGCAAGTATTTTCGCGAGCGAGGTAAATTCCACTACTTTCATGGGAGCTGATCGTTCACCTCGGCAGGTTAATAGATGCATCTATGGTTCATGTCATTCAACCCTCGACACTGCACACAGTATACGTATAGGTATTTGGATTGGACCATACAACCTCGACATAATACGTGCGTGATAATACTTGGAGCCTAGTTACACTTGGTATTGTTTATTGGCTTGAGAGGTTAAATTGTTAACGATGGAGATTGATTTGGGATTTGCTATCAGTAAAAGAATTATTTATTTATTTTTTGTTATTGAGTTTTCAGTTTCATTTATATAGCCCATGCTTATTTAGATCTCCAGTATTTTTTTTTTAATTGTTAGCCCATAATAAGTGTCGAAATCGATCCCTTGTCACCACTTCTTCGAGGTTAGTAATCTTTTTTGTATATTCTACTAGTAGCTCATACACTTGTGACAATAAGTCTTGAAAATTATGTTAGTAGATATTTGATGATTTTTTATTATTTACTTCATTTCATTTTCTCTTAAAATTGTTTATCTCTTATTTTATTAAATTTATTCACTAATTAAAAGTCAATTACTTCTAAATTGTTAAAAGAAATAATTATGTGGTTAGTTCACTGTTGCCTTGCCTAGAAGTAAGTTTGGGTGTCATCACGGCCTATAGGAGATATTAGGTCGTGACATTTTGTTTCTGCAAATAGATTTATCGGAGTTCTGCTCCTAGAGAGAAAAGTAAAATTTTCATTATATATTGACAAATCATGGAGGAGTTGGGAAAAACGCAACAGTGGGGATTTTTGTTGACGAGAAAAGAATAGTTTTGTGAAAGAAAAAGATTTTTATATTTAATGTTTATATTTAAAGGAAAAAATAGAAGAAATTTTAAAATAAACTAATAAAATTAAAGAAAAATTCAGTAGGAACCACTAATAAACAAAACAGAACGATTAAGGAAAATGAAAGAAGAAACAAAGCTTGTCTCGCCCAAAGCTTGTGGGCGCGAGCCATCCCGTTCCTTATACATAGATCCGCCTCTGTTCCTGATCAGTTTAGCTCGGTAATTTAAAAAAAATATATATATATATATAATATATAATGACACTCCTTTGACTTCTTAATGAGTTTATTTCTTTATATTTTGTCTTTTCTTAATGAAAACTTGGCTCGACCACTGTTCCTAACCCTCTATCAATTGTGAGGGGGAGAACTTATAAAATAAACTAATAAAATAAAAGAAAAATTCAGTAGGAACCACTAAATAAATAAACTTTTAACTTATAATAAACTAAATTTATTTTAACTTAAAATTTTTAAAATAAACTAATAAAATCAAAGAAAAATTCAGTAGGAACCACTAATAAACAAAACAGAACGATTAAGGAAAAAGAAAGAAGAAACAAAGCTTGTCTCGCCCAAAGCTTGTGGGCGGCGTGCCATAACGTTCCTTATACGTAGATCCACCTCTGTTCCTAATCAGTTTAGCTCGGTAATTTAAAAAAGATATATATATATATATATACTATATAATGATACTCCTTGACTTATTGATAAGTTTATTTTTTTATATTTTGACTTTCCTTAATGAAAATCTGGCTCGGCCACTGTTCCTAACCCTCTATCAATTGTGAGGGCGAGAACTTATGCCTGTTGGCCGGTCTAACATAAGTGTTGCTTTATGTAATATAGCATGTTCGAAATAGAAATGGGGAGTTAATATGAATCTTGTAAGTAATGGCCTTACAATCAGTTGCATCGTTTAATAAACGATTCTACTAGACTATTTTATGTAGGAACATAACCAACAAAATGTTTTAACGACTACTCTAATAGGACACTTGAAAGAGATAAGAGTACATTTATCTTGATCTCAATATTTTTACCATATCTCTTAGTGTTCTTGTGATCTAGTCAACTTATTCCATAGCACTAAATTTATTATCTCCACATCTCTTTATTTAGATACTAAATTTTCAATCACGATAACTGAATTCAAAATATTTTTGAGGGAGTTCAGTTATATCTTAAGATGTCTAGCATAGTTTTAAGTATAATAAGATACAACAATTTGCCAATTCAAGCTTGAAAATTGTTGAAATTTGACAGAGTTTGCATTCTCAATAAATATTAGAGCCTCTTGGCAGAATTTTTTACTAAAAGATGCACTTCCCATTATTAGCATGCAATAGTGCTTTGTTCATAAATAAAATTAGCACCTCACGTTATGTTTTATTGCTTAAAACAAAAGGGGTCATATTTACTCGGCAAACTTATTGATTGTTTCACTTAATTAGTTGAAATAATAATAATTCAATCAACCAAGAGAACATTAATTATTGAAATACAACTTCTAGCTTTCACAATACTTCAACTTCAAATATTTTGCTTTTTTTTTTCTTTAACGAGTCACAATTTTATTGCCACTTTTGAGGAAGTTACCGTTGAAGAAGTAGTGTATATCATGCCTTCTTTACAAGAGTAGATAGAGGCAAGCAACCACTAGTAAAACAACTAACACTTCCTCTAAAGAAAACAACAAAATGTGGCAATAAAGCTGGTATATCAAGGCGGCTCATATATAAGCTTGCTTAGTTTTCTCTTCTTGACTCGAAAATTAGGAAGACTCCATTTGTCGGTGTTAATTAGAGCTTTAACCTGACAAGGTAAGGTATCAAAATTGTGTTAATATAAACACCACCAGTCTTGTGGCTCAAGAAAGCCATTCTATCTGCCACTCTGTGTGCTTCCCTGAAGCAATGTCTGATGATTATCTCATTATTATGCACCAAATTTTTTAGTTGTCTCACATTGTTTGCAATCCTCCATGGAGAAGGCCAGGTGCCAGTGACGCAATTTTGTAGGAGTAGTGAATCAGTTTCATCGATGATAAGGTTGTGGCCTTTTTGAATGCACCAATTCATGCCAAATAATAGTTGATCACGCTCAACTATGTTTTATAGAAAGACTAAACGGACCCTGCAAATATAATCCGGGGTATTACGCCCAGAGTCGATCCCACAGGGAATTTACGTATCAATCAAGTCGTCAGAATACGCAACTTTTACTTAATCAATTCTCTCAAGACTTTTGAATATAAATTGGTGATGTTTTGCTATTTCTACTAAAAATAGTAATAAACTAACGATTAACTAACAATATGGTGGAAACAATTATAATAAAGGTCTAAGGTTATGGTTTCCCCCGTCGGTGAACTTCCTTCTCGGATACTTCTTATAGTTTGATTAGTTNCAAACAACTACCTAAATATGCACTCTCTCTCAAGTAGATACATAATAAATAGGAACAGCTAATTGAGGGCCCTTTCAATCAACTACAACAAGAACGTAGTTGAACAAATAGAGTTTAATCAACCAATCAAAGCTATATTAATATCACGATAAGTTCATCCCCCAACGGGTTCCACCAAAACCCTAGATTAAATAAATTATCTAAACATGCTCATAATAATAAACTTCAATATAACTTGCATAATGAAACTACAAAGTAATGAATAAAAGCTGTAAAAATTAATGTTTTGCTTCTCTGAGTAGTATTTCACAGGCGTCTCTTGTCCCTAATGGCACCTCCCCTTTCAAGTTATGTTTTTGGGTCTATTTATATGTTTAGGACAAACCCTAAATGTGTAGGAGACTTCTATTCAAGCCGGGAAACACTTAAAAATCTTTAAACTCAGATTGGACCAGACTAGGGACCTGGCTTTATGGCCCAAATACCTGGATAAAGCCAGGACAGACCTGGCGTTATGGCTCTAAAGCCCCCCAAACGCCTGGTCCTACCAGGATTTGTGGCCCAAACACCCGGATAAAGCCTGGTATGACCAGGCTTTACAGCTCAAACGCCCGGCTATAGCCCGATGCACTCCTCTTCGCCTCTTTAGCGTATTTTCGACGTTTATGCATCCATTTAGCTCGGCTTCAATCTCCAATTTTTACCTACACATGAAATAGACTCCATTATGCACATAGAAAGTGTATTTTTATCATTAACGCACATAAAATGTAAGGCACATAACGTGTTAAACCATGAATTCTAGCCACACATCAATAGTGCACAAGATTTTGCCCAGTTGCTTGTACCTTGCCCCAAAGGTTTGGAGAATGCCATCATGAAATTACCCCTGCAATCTCTAATTACACCTCCAGCACCACATTCTCCATTCACACAAGATCCATCACTATTGAGTTTAACAAAAAGGATGGGAGGTCTAATCCATTTGACAGCAATGATAGAGACCTCATTGAGAGGGATGTTACTCAGATTGTAAATGTCCGACCATTCATCCCCAATTTTGACATTCCCAAAGTTAGTCCTAAATTGTTGACAATGTTGAAAGAAATGAGTGAAATGGATCTAGCTGTAGAGGGTCTTTCCATACCATATTTGGCACTGCATCTTAATCTCCATAGCTCTCATAAAATGAAAGGAGGAAGAATTTTAAAAACATAGGAAATTACAGAGTTCTTAGTTCTTATATTCCAGCAATTAATAATAAGGGTCTTCATATTTACATTCCTGAAAGTAACTCCAAGAGAACCACCAAAGTACTTCCAGATTTTTTGAGCATATTTGCCTTCACAGAAAAGGTTCTCAACAGTCTTAGCACTATTGAATATTCCTGCGTTTAAATAACATGAACAAATAGCAGGAATATTGATACCAAAGCTACTGATCTTATCATCGGTTGGAAGTCTGTTGACCGCCCTCCAGGTTAAGAATGACATTTTGAAAGGGATGTCATTATGCCAAATCTTAGAAGCATATTGCTTAGTACTCCTCTTTTGCCTCAAAAGGTTCCAAGCAGTAGTTATGGAAAAACTACCAGTGTTTGAGCATATCCAATAGGGGATATCCTCATTCTCTGGGATAATCATAATTTGCATATGAATAATTTTTTTTTTTATAGGTTCAGGGAGTTGAACCTAAAGGCAGGACCAGTCCCATTGATCATCAATGCGAACTTCATTAAACATTAAATTTTGATGGGTTAGACCTCCATCAATCTTTTTGTACAAAGGACCAATGTTGGACCAAGTATTAAACCAGAAACTGATGTTTCCTTTTCCAACATATCATAAAATGTTAGAATCCACTCTCCCCATTATGTCACATATAGCACTGTATGAGTTTCCGTTAGTCCAATTCATCGTAAGGGGGTGAATGTTATCAGAAATTTAATTTTCATGAAGTTGGACCACATGGTATTACCGGTTCTAAACTTCCACAATTGTTTAGCATGAAATACCAAATAGATGTCCTCAAGTCTCCTGAAATCAGCGCCTCTTTCCTAAAAGGGAAAGCAAAGATTATACCAAGACACCTAGTGATATTTTCCCCCATCATCAATCCCAAACCAGAAGAATCTGGTGATGTATTTCTCAATCACCATTAAGGGAGGGGGGGGGGTGTATTGCAGCTAAAGTGTGGATATTGAGAGCCATTAAATTATGTCTTATGAAAGTGGATCTTTCTCCAAATGATAGACATTTTAGGTGCCATCATCTGATTCTATTGACCACCTTGGTCACCATGTTAGAGTAAAAGGATAATTTTTCCTTCCAGAGGGGGAACCCTAAATATTTCATAGGGAAGTGATCATACCTCATTTCAAGGATTCTTCTAACCCTATTGATGGTGCTTTGTGTTGTGCCAGGAGACATAGTGAAACAACTTTTGCTCTTGTTGATCAATTGTCTTGAAACCTTTTCATACTGGGATAAAGTCTTTAGAGTCAGCTGAAGTGAAAATTTCATGCTGCTACAGAATATGATAATGTTATCTGCAAAAGACAAGTGATTGATCTTATGTCCTTGATCATTCATAAAACAACCTTTGTATCTACTGTTGGTGTATATATTATTAAGCATCTGGGAAAGTTATTCTGCACAAAGTATAAATAAAGAAGGGGATAGAGGGTCTCCCTGTCTAATGCCTCTTCTTGATTTGAATAATCCATGTCTGCCACCATTCACAATGATGGAATACCAATTCTTAGAAATGAACCTGTGGATTAGGTCAATCCATACTTCTGCAAATCCCAATTTCCTCAGCATGAAACATAGGAAAGGCCAAGAGAATCTTACGTAGCCTTTATCCATATCCAGTTTGATCACCACATTAGCTTCTTTCCTTGGTTTGCCGACATCATTGATAAGCTCTTGTGCTCGTAGAATATTTTCAGTTATGGCTCTTTCTTTAACAATGCCACTTTGGTTTTGAGTGATGATCTTGGGCAATATTTTTCTTAATCTAGCATTGAGAATTTTAGCAATAATTTTGCTAGAAATATTGCACAAGCTGATTGACCTGATGTCAGAGAAGCTTTGAGGAGCCTCCACTTTATGAAGCATAATGATACATGTATGAGTAAATTTAGGCAATATGGCTCCCTGAAAGAAGGAAACCACAGCTTCTAGGATATCTTCATGAATAATAGGCAAACATGATTGATAAAATCTACCTATCAAACCATCTGAACCAGGGGAGCTATCAGGGTCAATAGAGAACACAACCTCTGTCACCTTCGCTAGACTAGGAATGATAGTAAGATCATCATTGTCTTCATTGGTAACAACTATGTTTTACCAGACTTAGGACATTGATATCCTCAATAGTGTTGTTAGCAGAAAATAAGTGATCAAAGTAATTGAGAGTTGCATCTGCAATTTCATTGTTTTCTTCAACCTAGTTGCCTTCCATGTCCTTAATATTCTGGATAGTTAATCTTTTTCTCATGTTCTTAATGATACCATCAAAGAAAGAAGTATTGACATCCCCTTCTTTCAACCATTTGACTCTAGCCTTCTACCTCAGAATATTATCCTTAAGCTTAAGATATCGAGTAAAATCAGCTCTGGCCTTAAAAAGATTCATTTTGTTTGTAGGACAGTTGTTGGTCAAGGAGGCTTCTTCAAGGCTTCTAATGAGGATTTCCAATTTCTTAGGTTCCTCATAGATATCCCCAAATTCCTCTCTTGACGATGAACTGAGGGAGTTGCAAGTGTTCTTGATTTTCTGATGTAGAATATATAAGGGATTTCCTACCACATTGATATCCCATGCATGTTGTACCACATCCAAAAAGTATTTATGCTTAGCCTGGATGTTAATAAATTTGAAGTACTTGTGAAATCGGCATTGTTAGCTTTGCATGTGATAAGTAAAAGGGCATGGTCCGAGCAGGATCTGGACAAGTGAGTAACAGAGGTCCCTCTAAAGTTATCAAAACATTCAGAGTTATATGCCAGCCTATCAAGCCTTTTCCATATGGTGTTAGGAGGATCCTTATTATCACACCATGTATACATGGAGCCAAGGAAACCTGCATCCTGGAGATTGCAGTCAGTTAGGCGGGAGATGAATTCAAAGCTTTCTTCCAATCTGTAAGGCCTTCCTCCTATCTTTTCTTCAGCATTGGTGATCACATTGAAATCACCTACAACTCCCCATGTCCCATTGACTCGATTGACAATGTTCCTGAGTTCATCCCAGAGAGTACAACTTCTTTGTTCATCACATTTAGAATAGACTAAAAATATATATAACGGGACTAGACTCTGGGATTGAGTAATGTGGAAAAGGACATGTTGTTCCTTATCTTCCACAATATCTAGTGTGCACTCAAAATACCAGAAGATCCATATCTTGTTGGAACAGTTGTGGAAGCATGAACGATAACCTAGATTCCTTTTGAATTTGTCAATTTTCTTAGCTCCTACCATAGGTTTTTGAAGGAACATATAGGGAATTTTGTATTCATTCTTAAGAAGACAAAGTCTTTTAGCAGCACCTTGAGATCCTATCCCTCTAATATTACATGAAAGTGTGCTAATCATTAGAAATATCAGGGGATTGGTTTTATTCAAGAGAAGTAGAAATTGTTCTTCCATGGGCGGAGGCACAAATTTACTAGTGTAAGGCTTCGATCCACCTCTTAGGGATAGATTGTTGAAGTAAGTAATATTTTTTTGTATTTGTGTAGGAGTACATTCCATTGATTTCTCTTGGAAGAAATTCTCCGTGTTTTTAACAAATTCATCACCAGACTTAGGGGGGTCATAGTCTTCTGAGGAATTGTCCATCACTATATCTGCTTCACAATCTTTGTAGGCAGTATCTTCAAAGTCAACACTATCTCCCTGGTTAACAGGTATTGATACATTGATATTTGGTGTTGGTTCTATATTAGCACCAAATTCGTTTTCTTTCTCTTTGGCCCTGTTACCATGGGATTTATCTATTACCACGGGGTTTAAACTAAACATAGGAGTGATTTGAGTTCATGATTGCTGAACCAGTGGGTTTTCATTTTCAAATGAGATGTTCTCAGGAATGATGACCTGGAGGAAAATTTCCTTAGTTTCCTGGTTACTTTGGCATTTTTACCTTCTTGAACTTGTAATAGAGAGAAGTCCAGGTCTTGGTGATCTTCATCAAACTTTGGGAGCTGAATGCTTATATACTATCTTGGATTGTTGCCATTAGTCTTGATCCTTTAGGTGTAGTGCTTTTTTTCCTTTGCTACACCTCTGCTTCTTGGTCCCTTCTGGTGTGCTTTGTAACATCAATGTTCTAGTGTAAGGTTGTAGGCATTGGTTGGTTCTATGATATCCATACTTTCTATTTGACCAGTGGAATTGTGAGAGATAACCACGGAGTTCCTGGGAATTATATGCTTGGGGGGCAGATTTGCTCCTTTGTCATGGGCCGTGTTAGTTCTGTTCCCTTTGGTTTGGTCTTGTATACTTTTGGCGAAGTTTTGTTGGTGTTGCTATTCCCCTTTTCTTTTTTCTTTGATACAGTTTGCCATACCTCGTCTTTGTATCCTTCTCCCTATTGAACTTCAACATTCACCTCTTGTCTAATCAATGTTTTGTTAGGGAAGATTGTGACTCCAGTTTTTCCTTGGTTGACCTTGTTGTTATTTCTCTTTTCCCTAGCTTTGTTGTTGTAGGTGTCGTTAATTTTATCTATGTTGTCTGCAAACATCTCACTTTTCCTTCCTTCATTTCTCAGCTCAAGATGTAGCACTCTACAAGCAGAATTATAGTGGCCCTTAATTTTGCAATGGGAGCAATATGAGGGAACTGATTCATATTCTACTTTATGACTAAATAATTCTATATCCCCTTTTGTATTTCTGATTTCAACACCAATTTCACTTATTATAGGTCTGGAGAGATCCATATCAATGAGAATTTTGGCAGTGGTAGGTCTGAATTTAGCTATAGTAGCCTTATTCATGGTGAGGGGATACCAATAGGCTCGACAATTCGGCAAATGGCATCCCATTCATAGAAGTGCCAGGGGAGATTTGGTAATGTAATCCAAATAGGAGCATGTGAGGACTCTCCATCTGGCTTAAATTTAGTAATCCATTTTTCAAGAGTCATAACCGTATCTTGACCGATCATTATGAATTTTTTGGAGCTGACATTCAAATGATCTTCCAGGTTGTCGAAGTCAATAAACACATTTTTTAGGTTGTAAGCACCGATTTTAATAGTTCCTTTTCCTGGAAAGATTTTTGCGAATTCACTTTGGATAATATCAATGGAAGGTCGAATTCTAAGAAACTTACCAACAATCATCCATTTACACGTCTGAGCTAAGATCTCATTTTCTTCATGAGTGAAAATGACAATGGGTTGTCCATTGATAACTTCATATGGCCGGTGTAAGAACTTGATGTTGTTCCTTTCTGAGATGAGGGGTCTATTTCCTAGAGCTACAGAAGTTTGAGGTGATTCTCCTTGGATTGTGCCTTTTTGTGTGCCCCATTTAGAGGTTGCACAAATAAAGGGGGAATTATGGATGTGAATTTGGGGTTGTTACAGGGTTGTAGTTAATATCTCCCTTTTTGGTAGGTTGCTTTTGTTGTTGAAGAGCATTAAAGAATTGGGGTTAGGAGAGTTGATTATAGTTTTTGGCATTGGATTCGGTGGTGGTGGTGGGTTGGGGGGGCCGGTTTTTCCACCGCTTGATGCATTCGATGTTGTCGGAATAGTGGGTGTGGGATTAACGGTAATAAAAACGTATCTATTTTAGAGAGAAGCCAGAGCACGTGTTTTAGAGAGAGCCAAGCCGTAATAATCAACTTCAAATATTATTCAAATGGCTTAAACACAGCAGGAAAGATACAACATATGGTCATAGACAAAGCTAGGGATAGATTTTTAAAAGTACAAAGATAGAAACAGTGTTAGACTGACGAGCCAACTTTTGTTCATAGTACAGTGTTTATTCCTTTCACAAACAAAGCTGTAAATGGGGATCATCTCATTCTACCATGTCCCATTGGTTCCTCTGAAGAAGTCCATCATATTCATACCTACAAGTCCTACATGCCCATCCATCAGTGCACTCAGAGTGATCGTCACAGGCTCTGAAGCAAGTCTCATTAGGTTCAGTAATATATTAATTCACATAATATCTCCAACCATTCGGATGAGCAAATAGTAGTTTTGGTTGGATAACTACTATATCATGATTCATGAGTCACATCTCTCGTTGCACTTACTTTCACTTTTGAAGATTGATAGAAATAAACTATAATCCAACCCCCCCAAAAAAATTTATAAATAAACTATTACCCAACCGTTTAAGCAAGAGATGCATGTATAAAAAGTTTAGTTATGTTATAATTATTCATATACGAAGACAATCAAATAGAAAGAAAGTGAGATATTGAAGAAGACATTAATTATCACATGTCATCATAAGAGCAACAATGAAGCACAAAGTATAATTGCGAGCCATATCAATAGTATTAAGTATTGCTAGGATAGAGAGATCTAGAGAAAGAGAAGAGGATATGTTCTTGCTGCAATGCTTTGCTTTATCAAGAACCTTAATTTATAGGCTCTTCTTCAGCTTAACCTCCCACCCTTTCCCCAACCCCAAGCATCCACCATTCTTTGTTTTTCTAATTATTTTCATTTTCTCCCTAGTTAGGTCACAATATAACTAAATAGCAATGCCAATAGGGTAAATGGAGTCCACTTATAATAACAAGACTATGTTCGTATAATTCATGAATCCATGAGAATAGCACCGCATAGTTAAAAATATTTTTCAGTGTTTGTGATTTAACTTTTAATGTCATAATTGGAAAAAAAAGTACATGTGCTTGAGTATGTCTGCGTCCCATATATTATGCGATTTAATGAAGATTTCATGATAATTGAAGTGATTGATGCTCATTATGTGTTACTTATGCGTAGGAACGTATTTGGACGAAAGAGAGTGCTTTGGCGCAAAAAAAAAAGTGAAAACAAAAGAAAGAGTTGTGGGATGCTCGTCCACCAAGCCTTGCATTACCGAAGGAGATAGACGAGCTAGGGGAATCAGGCCTCGCGTAAAATAGTGATTTCGGCAGATCGCGCGAAGCATCACGAGAAAAGAAGAGAAACGGAGCTGGGATGCGACGTCTAGATGCGTCGCCCAGTTTTTCCTAGATGACTTGGGATATGACTAAAATACCTCCTACACCTATAAATATACCCTAAACACGATTTGTCCAGAACTTTTGACCTAGGTAGATCAAGGAATAGCAGTGGAGCTTAAGTTCATCTTTTCTTCCGCCAAACTTAGTGAATTTTATGTTTCTTTAAATGATTTATTGTTGGTTACTATGTCTATGTAGAGCTAATATTCATATTTTAAGATTTAACTTCTTTCATGCCTATTATTGTTCGAATACTTATTTTGGTTTCCTGAGTTGTCATATTAGTTTATTTATTCAATCATATACATAATTATTTGATTGTCTGATCATAAATTGAATATTATCTACGAATCTAGAGGTTAACTTGTGAAAGAAAATTTTAGATTGCAAAGAGGATTGTGCAGAGCTTGTTTTTGAATCTATACTTACGGAAATAATTTCACGATTAGGATAGAAATATACCTTACAGTCTAGCTTAATTGAATGTCGTATTTATTCGTTCTTTGATAGATTCAATACCATAAGGATAAAGGTTGATATATCTTGAATAGACAATAGTACTACAGAAGCGTGCTGGTCCTATGTAAGTTCTGGTCAATTAGTAAACTAATAAATTAAGAAGTTGAATCAGTTGAAGAACACAATAGAATTGTTAGATATCCGATTATCCTTGATCCTTTAATCAACTGATAACATAAAAATCTGCACTTCCATTGTTCAGAATTAATTATTTATTTTTTTGTTCGTTTTACTTGGTTTAGAATCACCATTATTGGGTTTAATTCTTTTTAAGATAATTAGAATTTTCTAATTTAGTAAAAAGTTTATAACAAGTCACATGAGAATAATATTTTACTTACTATTTTATTACTTGACGATCGCAAATACTTACGCATGCGTTTGGCTACAATAAATTTTTGGCGTATATTGAGAAAATATGATCAATCAGTTGTATGTGTTTCTTTTGTCATACTAAAATCCTAAATATCACTTTTTGTAGGAGAAGCTCAGGTAGGCTCAAAATCAAAGATTCGAAATTACCAAAACGAATAATCATCAAAATCAGACTTTAAATACAGAACTAATCCGATTTTATTTGATTTTGATTTTGATTGTAACTTTTTAAATTCGAAAACTAAAAATTCAAATTCAAATTCTCATAATCTTACCTGAACCTGAAAGCACATTAAATGAAGTTGATGCTCGATATTAGGGGCTTTTATATCCGTACCCATTTTTTGTGTCACATTTTAACTTATACCTGCTTTATAAAAAAAAATTATATTCGTACCCGCTTTTGCGCATAACTTCAGCATGCGGGGCTGAAGTAGCAAAGACAATCACGCAAAACTTCAGCATTCTAGTAGACGGGCCTGAAGTAGCTTGCGAACTTCAGCTCTAGTAAATGGGGGAACTTCAGCTCTAGAGCTGAAGTTTTTGTCTTTGTAAATGGGATGGGCTGAAGTTCCCCATTCCCCAGTTATAAAGACAAAAACTTCAGCATATGGGCTGAGGTTCCCTCAGTTACACTGGGGAACTTCAGCTCTAGAAGTTTTTGTCTTTGTAAATGAGGTGGGCTGAAGTTCCCCAGTTATAAAGACAAAAACTTCAGCTCTAGAGCTGAAGTTTTTGTCTTTGTAAATGAGGTGGGCTGAAGTTCCCCAGTTATAAAGACAAAAACTTCAGCATAAGGGCTGAAGTTCCCCCCGTTACACTGGGGAAGTTTTGTCTTTTGTAAATGGGGAACTTCAGCATAAGGGGCTGAAGTTCCCAAGTTATAAAGACAACAACTTCAGCATACGGTGTTGAAGTTCCCCATTTACAAAGACAAAAACTTCAGCATACGGGGTTGAAGTTCCCCCAGTTACACTGGGGAACTTCAGCTCTAGATCTGAAGCTGAAGTTTTGTCTTTTGTAAATGGGAAACTTCAGCATAGCTGAAGTTTTGTCTTTGTAACTAGGAAACTTCAGCCCCGTATGCTGAAGTTGTTGTCTTTATAACTTGGGAACTTCAGCCCCCTATGCTGAAGTTTGTAACTGGGGAACTTCAGCCCCGTATGCTGAAGTTGTTGTCTTTATAACTTGGGAACTTCAGCCCCCTATGCTGAAGTTTGTAACTGGGGAACTTCAGCCCCGTATGCTGAAGTTTTTGTCTTTGTAAATGGAGAACTTCAGCATCGTATGCTGAATTTTTGTCTTTATAACTGGCGAACTTCAGCTTAACTGGTGAACTTCAGCTCAGCGAGGGAAAGGGGAGCTGAAGTTATTTAAAACGTGGGTAGAAGTTAAAAGTTTTTAAAAAAAACGGGTATAGGTTAAATGGGGGCGACCAAATAGGGTGCCCCGCGCAATTTTTACTCGATATTAGGGGTAAATAGATCGGGTTGGTTCAAATTTCCTAGTATCAAACTAAATCAATTGCTTTGGAGTTTTAAATCAACAAACCAAACCAAATCAAACCAATCAAAGTCAGATTTTTCAATTTTGATTTTTCTCGGATGTTTTGGTAATGTTTTCATAGCACACAACATATAAATGTGCTCCAAGTATTTCTTTAGTCCTAATAAGATAAAATTATATAAGGTGTTTCCCAAGAAAATAGTACAAAATGTGAGATGAGTCATGACATTATACTAAAATATTCAATAATAAAGATAATGAAATTGCATAAACCAATAACAAACAACAACAACAACAACAACAACAACAACAACAAACATACCCAGTGTTATCCAACAAGTATAAAATAAATATTTCTAATTAATTATCATATAATAAAAATAAGTTTAGTCTAAAAGTAGTAAGTCATGCTAAAATAAGTACAGCTAATAAGTATATTAATTATATGACTAAACACTAAAGAAAAAAAAAATAAAAGTAAGTTATACATTTATGTTATCTAAACCAATGCAAAATTAGAAAATAAATACCCAACATTATTGTCATTCCTAGTGTTGAATTGTGTTCTTTTGTGAATATCAGTATTTATTTAGTTTTATTTTGTGCTTTATTTGAGTAACATCTATGGGCTATAAAATTTATTGGCTCATTCAAAAATTCAAAGTCCAAGCTGGAAATTAAATGTTAAAAGACAAAACAATGAAAAAGTTTAAGAAATATTTATAAATTATATTACAATAAATAATTTTATGTATAAAATATTTTTAAAATTATATACATATAATTCCATGTTGGTTTGGTTTCGATTTGATTTTTCTTAGTCAAAATCAAACCAAACCAAACCAATTATAATCGATTTTTTTTCCAAGATCAACTAAATCAAATCAAAACACAAGTCGGGTATTTTTTTTTTTCCAGTTTGACTTAAATTATTGATTTTATACAATTATAAGTTTTATCTTTATATCCCTACCTGAAATGTGTGAGCATGGAATGTCCATGACTGCCTCGCAATCAATTTCTTCAATTTCAGTCGACTATTCTGATGGCAGTGTGTATATTGTGTCCTCTTAGAATGCTTCGTAAGAGAAACTATTCCTAAAAGAGAGTGCATTTGCTTCTTGTTCTTTAAAGTGAAACAACCCTATAATTAAATGAGTCCTTCATTTGACATGTCTCTCATCAAACACCGTCCAATAGTACCTACATTAAATTTTCAACAAGAAATTCATTTGTGCATAAGGATTATTTCACTTGTAAATGGTTATAAAGTTTCAAATCTCCTTTTTGGCATGAATATTCCAGGCTATTGTCGAGGCATATATTTTCCAAATGTTAATTAAGGGATTTAACTAATACGTGAGAAGTTAGAACTTTTTCCATAAAATATAAGGGATGTGATGTTTGATTATTACCAAATAGTAACAAATTTTAGCTTGAGCTTAATTTCCTGTCTCTCTCCTCATCTTTTCTTTTTCTCCTTAGCACTAATATATGTTGGTGAGAGATTGAATTGGGTTGTGTATGGGTCAAAATCAAATCAGAGAAATTCGACATACGGATACAATTGTCATGAGTAATCTGTGAATCGAATTGAGCTGTCTGGCCGAGGTCGAGCAGTGATCAACAATAAGCCGAGGTCGAGCAATGATCAACAACACGGCCGACGTCGAGCAGTGATCATCAACAAGACCGAGGTCGAGCAGTGATCAACAACAAGGCCGACGTCGAGCAATGATCATCAACAAGGCCGAGGTCGATCAATGATCATCAACAAGACCGAGGTCGGGCAGTGATCAACAACAAGGCCGAGGTCGGGCAGTGATCAACAACAAGGCCGAGGTCGAGCAGTACAAATCAAAGTAACAGTTAGTTTTTCTTTGGAATCTTCAAAGGGAATATTCTACTGGATATTCTCTCTAATTGTACTGTTTAGGGCTCCTTGGGATATCCCGTATAAAGAGTATGAGAGATAAGGCAAAAGAGGGAAGAATGGACTGGAATAGAGGACTTCTCCAAAAATTAGACTCTCTCCCTCTAGGAAAAATACAAGCACATCTCTCTAAAGAGATTAGATTATATGTTATCCCACACTCTCCATCAGATCCGAAAAGGATCCTAAGATTCTTGTATATGTCTATCATTCATCTTTATCAAATGAAAGAGGATAATGCATAGTCTTTTTTCATACTATTAGATCCGACCATGATTATTGCCAGCATTTATACTCAACTATAATTTTCTATTCATGTTATCCATCTCAGATCTAGAATTAATTATCCTTAACTAGGATTTACCCTGTATCTACTTATTTAATTAGTTTAACAAAAAGGTCCCATACTTCTTGGTCAAACAATTTGGCGCCGTCTGTGGGGGATTTTCTAGTTAAAATTTTATTTTCCTCTAGATCTAAATTCAATTCTAATTCCACTTTCTGTTCATTGTAGTGTCATCCTTTCGTTACAAATGCAAACTTGAGAAATTCGTAGGCAAGCTCTTGAAATAATTAGACCAATCAAGATTGGATATTTGCATATATGTATGAAATGTTTTACAAGTTTTTAGTGGATTATATTATTGTTGCATGATGCTGGAAAGCATGTTGTTTATGCTAATGGAATAAGGTTGTGACTTGTGAAGATTTTATAAAAGCGAGAAATTAAATTATGTTTGGTATCGATATGAAAATTATGTTTTGCTGTAGTAATGGCTTTGGTATTTCATGAGTGTAAATTGTTAGTGTAGGATTATAGTCATTATGTATTAAGCACGTACATAATTTTATTGTCATGTTAATGTTAGACATCAATTTATATCTTATATATACTGATCTCTCTTTTAGAGAAGGATGATAACTTATTGTATGTGTTGATACTCAATTTTTCTTATATTATTTTTAAAAATGCATATATATCTTCAAAATAATGCATGAGCATCAATTAAAATTTTTCCATAATTTTCTGTAATTTTAAAAGGATTTTTAATTAAATTATTCCATTATTTTGTTGTCCAAATAATTATTAATTGCATCACAATTAATTTTATAATGATTTTATTGCCTAATTTTATCATTTATATTTGCATTAAGCTATAATTACTTTATGCATAATTATATTTTACATTTGTAGGTTATAATTGTAATAACTTTGCAATAATAGCCCATGTGCGTATAATTACTTTATTTTACACGAAAAAAACCTTTTACAATTTTATAATAATAAGTAATTATTTTAAATCATTTTCATCATACATAGCATTTTTAATCATTTATTAGCTATTTTATAAATTATTTTATCAAATTAATTGGGTATTTAACAACTAGCCTCTCTTGAATTGATTTTCGAACCCAACCCAATAGCTAACCTAACCCAATACCCATAACCCAAACTCAATTACTCTACCCATCCGTAACCCGCCCCAGCCTACATCTAATCTTGGTCGTTGATCTCAAAAGATCAACGTTCCAGAACCAACCTTCCTTTTTTAATTAACCTAACAACCCCAAACCCTACCCATTATTCCAAAACCGCCCCCTCTAAATCCCTTCCCTCCTCTCTTCTCTCTCAGCCTCCCCCTGACCCTAACCCGCCGTCAGCAAAACTCTTCGATTCAAGGGGTTTCTCTTCGATCTTAGGCCCTATCCGGCCTCCTATCTCTACTGGTGGTTCGACTTCCATGTTATTTGATGGAATCTCGAAGAGATTCGAACCAGACTTGGTTCAAATCCCTTGTTTCCTCGATGAATCCGTCTGTGTTGACTCATATGTCTGTGATTACTAATATCTTCGTGTTTATGGCTTCAAATCTCCGGTTCGAACCAGATTTTTCTCACCACTGCTTATATTTTATTACTTCTGGCTAAATCGTTCAGATCTCTTTAGATCTGAAGCGGTTTGAGTTTGTTTATTACTTTCCCTTTAAGATTATGCTATATTTTCCTATTATTGTCAACCAATTTTCGTTTTTCCCTAAAAGCTAGGGTTTCAATTTTTAAGAAGTTTCTGCAAAAAGTGTTTTAAAACGTTTAAGTGTTTAACCATGATTTTCTTCCTTTACCTTTTCAACTGGTTTCACTTGAGTTTCATCTCTAAGTCTTTATGCTCTAGGGTTTCATCTTTGAAAATGTTTAAGTGTTAACTCTGGATTTCTTCCTTTACTTTTTCGACTGAGTTTAATCTCTATGTCTTTACACCTTAGGGTTTTTTTATTATTTGACTATGGGTTATAATGTTTCTCCCATTTATTGTGGCTCTGTCAATTAAATTGATTAACTTATTTACTTGCTTAATTAGGATTCAAAAATTTTGCTTTCCTTTTAAAACTGGTATCTCTCTGAAAAGATTTGTACTTATTTTTTCCTTATATGTGATTCGTATCTGGTACTACTTGCCTTAATTCTCTTGCTAGCCTGATTTCTGGGCTTTGATTATTGGGGCTGACTTATAATTGATCTCTGAACTTACCTCTTACCTTATTTAATCCCGTTCCTGTTTGCTGATTTGTTCCGTGTAAGATTCTCCTTAATTTAAGTGATACTTATATGATTCTGTCCCATTAATTGATTTGTGTTAACCTTAATTGACTGATTAATTGGTCTCCATACCTTATTGGTGTACAAATGATTTCCTACCTTATTTGTCTGCCCTATTGTATGCTATAAAAGCCTCTCATTGTTCTGATTTTAAAGACACGCTTATGCTTACAGACTTATACTCACACTTACACACTCTCACAATTCCTTCACTTCACAACTTAAAAATCTCTCTGTTTTTCCACAAAGAACTCATTTTTTGAACAACGAAATCCATAACATAAAATGGGGCTCTTTGTGCTGCTATTCTGATTTATGCATTGTTTAGCTGGCTGGAAGCCAAGGCTAAACTCTTTGGATCCAAACTGCCATTACATTCCTGTTTACTTTCTTCCTAACTGGTATGTGTTAACTCCTGTTATCCTATTTTGTTATATGTATGTGGTTAGTTTACTTCAATCTTAGCATGCTTCTATGTGACCTATGATTCATGTTTACTCTTTTCTCAAATGGCATGTTCCAGCTCCTGTTATCTTATTCTGTCTTATAGTTTATTTCCACCTCAGCATGTTTCTTGTTTACTGCTTTCTCACTGGCATGCTTTAGTCTCTGTTACCCTATTCAATCTTATGTGCTTATTAGTTTAAGGTTTCAGAATGCTTATGTCTGCTATATACCCATATGACTTCACCTAGTGACAAGACTAATCAGGTTATCTCTAGTAATATGAAACCATATATAATCAGTTGTATGTTTCCCGTTCTGCAAGCATGGGATATGTTTCCAGCTCTGTCTATTAGTTCAAGTATCCTGGCTCTTTTGTGATTGCTTTAAATATTAGTACAGTGTCTATGTCTGAAAAAATACCAATCTGTTTGAACCATATACTAAATATGGATTATGTTTGTTCTAGGTGGAGTTCTGTTTGTAGTCCTGTAATTTGAATCGGTTTGCTCCAAAAAAATCAAATTGTTTGTTTTCTAAAAACTGTTTCCCTACCCCATATGTACTGTTTTCAAACTCCAACTCTTAGTTACCTAGGTTCCTGCTACCCCCAGTGTGAGCACTTCCTAGGGTCCTTGAGACTCCTCCGAACTCTGACACATTGGGGCTGGTCTTCCAATCTCTTACAAACTGTTGTTCTGAATAGGGTTCTGGTGTGAGCATTGCCCTGGGTCCCTGAGGCCCTTGGTAACTTTGACACACTAGAAGCCCACTTTATGTATCATGGGTGGACCACCTGTACTTCAGACTTGCTTGCTTGAAGGCCTTGTTTCCAGGTTAACATTGGGCCTGCTAAGGCTCCCTATAGTGTAATGATTAGTATTATGTAATTCATTCGTATTGGGCTGTAATAATAATACTTGTAATAGACACTGGGGTTATCAGTAAAAGCTGGGAGGGGGGTTCATATATATCTTTATTTAAAGTTGGGGGTAGAAATCCTACCTATAGGTCCATTGTCTTGATTCGTTATGCGCATTTAGAGATCGTGCCTATAAGATGTTTTCCAATTGTCTGTGACTCTGAACTTTCATGCTTTTGGCATACTAGAAATCCTGCCCATAGGTTTATGGCAGTTCTGCATTAAAATACATGCTCATAGAATTTCCATATATCTCTAATCTCAAAGTGCATTAGTGATCATGCGAATATGATCTTATTTGTGTAACTTAATACACTTGCCTGGTAATTTGTTTAAAGTTCCTACTCACATAGATGTCATGCCTATAGGAGATATAAAAGTCAGTTTAGATATCATGCCTATAGGGTGAAATCAGTTCTCAAATGTAGAAAGCATGTCTATAGGAAATAAATAAATCAGTTTCAGCACCTAGAAATCATGCCTATAGGAATTAATTAATTCTGTAAATTAAAAATCATGCCTGTAGGAGTTAACTAATTTTGTAAACTAGAAAGCATGTCTATAGGAAATAAACAAATCAGCTCTAACACTTAGAAATCATGTCTATAGGAGTTAACTAATTCTGCAAAAATTAGAAAGCATGCTTATAGGATCTAAAGAAGATAAGAAAAACTTGTCTGTTAAAATCAGTAACTCGTTTATGAACTATGTTATAGGTCTATAATTAATAGTTGTAGATACCATGCCTATATGATTCTGTTCTGGTTATCACTTAGGCAAACTTATAGGAATTCTGGGGCTAAAAAGAATTGTGATTTAGTACTGCCTGAAGTTTGCCCAGATTCAGAGTTTTAACAAAATCAGTAGGCAAAGTGATAGGTGCCACTTCTCGCTTTAATAAACTGTTGTTTTATATTCTGTTATGCTCATCTAAATATCCTACCTATAGGGTCTTAAATCAATAAAAGTTGTATGTTGGAGTTGCGTGCATTTGTTGTTTACTTGTGGAGGTTAACATGAGCCCCTATTTGCTCCTTATGTGATGGTCCTATATGAATTTTTTGTTTGTCGCTCAACTTTCTCATTTTTAGCAACTTAGTTCAGTCTAGAACTACCTTAAATAGAGTTCCTAAACACCTCCAGGACCATAGGTAAGGGACGAGTAGTGCACGCATAAGGCACGAGTTAGAAGCTACTAGAACGCTTAAGTAACAACTGAAAGATAGTAATTGGGTATTAAAGGAGATGATGACATGTGCGCTAATACTATGTGTAGCACCCCGACCTGGGGAAAGTTACCAAGTATTGCATGGAAATGATCCTATAGGCTAAAAAATTTAGGATCCTTTTAATTCCTGTTTTAAATAATAGTTGTCTAAATTCGGTCGGGACCCACCATTGTGGACCTCGAGGGGTGCCTAACGCCTTCCCCTCAAGGTAATTTCGAGCCCTTACCCGATCTCTGCTGATGCAAACTAGTTTCATGAGTTAATTACTCTAGGTGCCTTAATGCACCTTAATCCGTTAGGTGGCGACTCTTCAAATCCCATATCCCATCCCAAAAGGAAGGGAGTTGTCTCAGAAATGTCGAAACCCGATTTCGCGATGAAAAAAGGGGTGCAACAGCATGGCGATTCTTCTGGGGATAACTCTTAGGCTCCTACCATAACGAACCTGATTTTTGTAAATTAGTCTTTAACACGTCTTTATTATTCCGTCAATACTTCACATCCCTTCCCTTTCCCACTTTATGTGTATTTATTTGCCTATCTTCAGTTATTTACGATTTCTCTTTCTTGTTTTATTACTGTTTATTATGGAAACTGACTTGTCTCTTTGTTTTCTTTCTTTTTTTTTAAAACTCCTTTTCAATTATTAAATACTATTTTATTTTTTTTAACGTGAAAATGCGGAACAACGTGCTATTTTCTTTTGCATAAATCATGATTAACATCATATTCTACTCATGCGTAATCAATACCATAGAAACGCTTGATGAGTGTTTGCGCTCTTCCTATATATCACCCCTTTGAATTCGGAAAGGCTTATTTTCGGTAAAACTAGTCGATCAACGGTGCAGTCGACGGTTCCGTGCCTTTCCCCTCAAGTTTTCCACTTGAGTGTACCAGTCTAGAACTCTATAGAAACCTTACTCTGATTTATTTTACATGCATCATGGTCAAAACCTAGCTAGGGTTAATATGTTGTCCACATAATAACCCTTTAGGAAAAGCCTTGTCCAAAAGTCCACCGTATTTCCATAATCCCAACGGACGCAACCACGATATGTGCATTAATTTGGAGAAATAAGTGCCAATATGCTAATCACGGATGTATAAGTAGTCAAATCTGGAGGGGGAAAGGGTCTAATCTTATTTGTTTTGCAGAAATGAGGCACGAAGTCCCCAGGTTCGGCATGTTCCAAAGAATAACACCATTGTTACTGGATTGGTGGGAGAACTTTTCGCCAAGCGACAAAGACCATGTGAAAAGGGTCCTTGGAAACCTACCCTCTTTACTGGATATCCAACCAAACAATATGTTGATCGAAGCGGCCATTATT
Organism: Nicotiana paniculata; assembly: GCA_005239505.1. NCBI lineage: Eukaryota > Viridiplantae > Streptophyta > Magnoliopsida > Solanales > Solanaceae > Nicotiana > Nicotiana paniculata. The sequence goes on along the minus strand of ML328284.1, from coordinate 1,970 downwards.
TTCTGGGACGGAGAAAGGTCCATGTTCCGTTTTGGCAACATAAAAATGACCACACTCTCTTAGAGGAGATAGGGGGATTCGCTGGATTACCTTGGGACAGTCCAGGTTTATTGGTGCCGGAAAACCGTACTGCTAGGGGTTTCTGAAAATGATGGGTTTGAAAAAGAACGACGATTTGGAGTGCCTGAAGGAGTCCTACATACCCTTTGACTACCTCTATGAACGATATGGTCATAGAAAATCATATCGTATATTCCATGATGAATTTTCTATCACTTCCTTGGGTTGTATCCACCGCAGGGTTTTTGTGTTCATCGTCTGCTTCCTGGGTATGATAGTATTTCCAAGCAAAGGAGACAAGATTCACACTAGACTGGCAATGGTAACTAAAACTCTAATGGAAGGAATCGAGGGAAAAACATGTATTATCGTACCTATGATTATTGCAGACATATATCGAGCTTTGGATCGCTGCCAGAAGGGGTTCAAACACTTCGAGAGTTGTAATCTGCTGTTATAGGTTTTCTTGCTAGAACACCTCCAGAGAGGTCGATACCGCCAAGAGTTTCCACGAAGGCCATGGAATGATCACATAGACTTTCACCACCCTAAGAGAATGACCTTCATCCAAACAGGTTTGCTCAATCGGAAAATGCTACAGAGTGGACGCAGTTTTTTGATAATTTGACTGAGGACCAGGTTCAATGGATGTTCGAATGGTTCCTTACCAGTGAGTTCATCATCATATCTAGGGACGCTCCGCACTTGGTGTTGATCGGGTTAAGGGGTATATACCCTTATGTTCACATCAGGGTTATGAGATAGGCGGGAAGGAAGCAAGTCATACCGCGAGTTTCTAAATTGAGTCATTACAGGGCAGATTTTTAGGATGACGACATCCCGTACAAATGTGAAGCTCAGCATATGTGGCTGTTTAACCAAAGAATTAGACCCTTTGACTCAAGATTATTTTTTAAGATGAATACGGGTTACTGATAATCAAGGTAATGGAGAAAAATGAATAATAGACAATATTGCAGAAATATAGAAAATCGAAGTTGATTGTATTCGAGAATCAGATGCCTTTACAAGTTGTATTCCTCTCCCTTATATAGGAGATTCTTATAACGTACGACTCTTGATATAGTTACTCATTAATGACTAATTATGACATCGATGAGGCGTTACAAAGGATAACGGTAGGTTCGGTTACATAACGTTTGAGTAATCAATTGTGGGTCCTTGAATCTGCCCGTAGCTTTGTCTAGATTCATTCTGACCGTTCCTCTCTCCCGTTTTGATCAAGTTGAGTTTCCCGTGGCAAAAAATTTCGTGGGTTTACTGAACCGTGCCTCTTTGTACCGTACCTCTTTAAAGAATCACATCCACCTGTCGCATTTTCCTGTGTCCACGTGACTGGCTGAGTTGTCAAAACCCGGCTTACGTGTGAAAATCTTTTTTACCAATACAGATAGTCCCCCCACTTACCGTATATTTAACGATTGATATTTGATAAGTGGACATTCATTTATGGCGGGAATATTTTGCCGCCTCTTTTCCTTGAATCTTTGTATTCTTCTCTGCACCATAGGCGTCGTTTGTCACTTCCATTTAATGCTCATACCACGTGTCCTTTTCGGATTGGTTCTGCATTTACTCGGCACCTTTTAGGGCTTTTTGCGGCTGTGCCAGTCCCGAAGTGACATCTTCAATTATGACTTTTCATCATTATTTTCCTTTTTCTTCATGTTTGATGGTTGTCTTCAAGTATAAATACATGTTTTCTTTTCTTTGCTTCCACGAAACACTTTTCTAACTTTGTCTTTTGTAAAGAACTTTCTTCTTTGTCTTTGTAAACATGTCTTCTTCAAACCAACCTCAAAGAGTAAAGATATTGAAAGTTTAGTGCCATCTTCTGCTCCGACTAGGATTCGGAGGGGTGGTAGACTTAGAAGTCTAGGATCCACTCC
>ML328282.1:0-11570 GCA_005239505.1 Nicotiana paniculata | reverse complement strand
GGCCCGCTTAGCCCGGCCCGCTTAGCCCGTTTGGCCCGGGCCCGGCCCGTTAGCCACCCCTATGCAGTACAGGGGGAAAGCTCCCGGAATACATCTGTAGTCCCAATTTAAATATGAAATGTGAATGAATGCCGAATAAGGTTTATTTAAAACAGTTCAGGAGAAACGTTACATGAAAGACAAGGATAGGACTAGTTAAACATGGTGCACATAGTATCAAAATAGGAAATTCAGGTAAAACAGGTAGACATGCTCCTTCCTAATCTAAACTACACAATTAGCACATTAAACAGTGAAATAAGAGTGAAATGATTTATGGCATGGAAGGAAAAATGGAATTTTAGCAACAATGTCCCGTGTACATACTCGTCACCTCACATACACGGCGTCCATACAACAAATAGTATCAAAACAACCTAAAGGGAAGTCCCCAACATAGAGTTAGGAGAGCCACTTACCTCGACTGCTCTACTCAACTCAAAACCACGCTCTTTCCATGAGTACCCGAGTCCGAATGTCCCAAATCTATTCAATTCTATTGCATAATGTAAATATCATAGTAAGCAATCGTTCTAGCTAATTAGTTCAAGGCTAATACGCGAAATTAGGAAAATTGACCAAAAAATCCACAGGCCCACGTCTCGAAATCGAGTAAAAGTTACAAATTTGGAACACCCATTCACTCACAAACTCACTCAAACAAGAATCATCAAAAACCGACGTCAAAATATCATTAAATTCTCGGATTTCTATTTGGGAAACCTTCCTCCCATTTTCATGATTTTTCACCCAAATACATTGATTATGTTGAAGAAATTGCTATAGATTAATGATATACAAGTGAAATAAGGTTAGGAATCGCTACCTATGAGTCTTCTCTTCAAAACCCACTCAAAATCGCCTAATCCCGAGCTCCGAATAGTTTTAGAAAATATGAATTTCAAACCCTCGAATTTGGTATAAACTGCCCAGCGATCCCGCACCTGCGCCCCATTTGACCGCACCTGCGGAAAAATACATCGCAGGTGCGACTTCTCACTAAAAGGGCTGGGGCCGCACCTGCGGTCACTAGGACGCATCTACGGAACTCTTGTCGTACCTGCGAGCATGACTGACCCAGGTCAATTCTGCACCTGCGGATCCTCTTCTGCTGGTGCGAAACACTAGTACCGGCAGTGCTTCAGCTGGTTTCTAAGTCCCAAAATCATCCCATTGAGCATCTGAAACATCCTCGAGGCCCCCAGGACCTCAACCAAACTTACCAACTAGTCCTAATAACTTATCCAAACTTAGTCGAGCCTTCACAACACATCACATAACATCAAAATCGCCAATTATGCATGGATTCAAGCCTAAGAACTTATGAAATTTCCAAAATCCACAACTGATGCCGAAAAACGTCAAAACTAGTCCGAATGACCTCAAATTTTACACACAAGTCATAAATGACACTATGGACCTACAACCACTCTCGTAATTCCATTCCAGGCCCGATATCAAAATTTCACCTATCGGCCGAAATCACCGAAATTCTAACTTTCGCCAATTCAAGACTAAATCTACTACAGACCTCGAAAACACATTCTGAACACGCTCTTAACCCCAAAATCACCCAATGGAGCTAACAAAGTTGATGGAGTTCCATTCCGGATCCGTCTTCATACAGTTCCAACTACGGTTCATCTTCTAAAGCTTAAACTCATATATAGGGACTATGTGTCCAAAACCTCTCCAAAAATTCACGACTATTCATTTCGGCAAGTCCCATAAGCAGATATAAATGTAAGGAAAGCAGTTATTAGGGGATCGGGGTACTAACTCTCAAAACAACCGACTGGGTCGTTACATGTGCAGAAGTGTAGTATGAGCACACCACAGCGGTGCCCAGTAAGTATCAAGACTAACCTCGGTGAATTAGTGACGAGGACTAGTCAAGACACACACTGGCCTAATAAACTGAACAAGTATAAATATAGGAATAAGGGGAAAATGATATACACATAAAGGCTACACAATATAGCTAACAATACAGTAAATTCGATAAAGAAGGAAAATAATAAGTATCAGCGGAAAGCATGAAATAGCACAAAAGATTGAATAGAACACAAACAAATCTGGAATGTGAATATACAACACAGACAAGTAATGAATCAACAACTTCAATCACTTCTACATCAAGTTCGTAGTCATCTCCACGAGGTTTTGAACCTGGAAAAATCACCATTCACGGGTCCCAACATTCGAACCCTAACACTTGTCATCTTGTGCCCTCATTCGAGCACTAACTGCACGGACGACTCACATGCCAATTGGGTCATTTCCACCCATACGATAAGTACAACAAGAGTATCTATACTTGACAACAACAAGGAACCCTTAATCCGTTAATAGTACTTAACTGCGTGTATGCTTGTGCAGGTGTCCTAACATGATTCAACAACCAATAAGCATAAGGAAAGAAAAGGGCAACACGTACATTGTCATCTCACAATTTCCACATGAATAAACTAACATTTGTAAGCATTCCAGTACACAATATCAACAATAAGGAATGCCCCCAGGCCAACAGAAGTATCACAAAAAATCCCTGACATAGCCCACCTTGTCTCGCCACGTGTGCAATAGTGAAGTATATGTGTTTAACCAAAGAATTAGATTCTTAGTCAAAGCTATTTTAAGAAGTAATCGGGATTCTGATAACCGAATGATAAGAATTAGACTTTTAAATAAGAAAGCAATAAGATCACATAAAAGTAAGTATATTTCAGTAGTGGTTCGAATGTCTCTATACAAGTGAAATTTTACTCCCTTTTATAGGGAATTTCTTAATATAATATCTATTCTTCTTAATGATTGAGAATTAATGACTAATAATATCATTAGCGTAACGTTAAAATTGGTAATCATAACTATTGCGTGAAAATTATGTAACGTTTAGCTCATTGATTGAAGGTCTTTGACTCTGCCCCTTTATTCTGCCTTGGTTCATTCTGACCATGTCTCTTTAACTCCTCAATTAGACTGGAACTCCCGCATCTAATTGTCTCGTGTGTATGCTATTTCGTTCCTCTTTGTCCCGTACTTCTTTCTAAACTTCTTTCCAACTGACATGTTTCAATTGATCCACGTAGATTGCCTTGTCATCAGAAATATTACACGTGTAAAGTTTATTTTTTACCAATACATATAGTCCCCCCACTTACCATTTATTTATCAATTAAATATTTGGTAAGTGGATACTCATTTATGGCGGGAATTTTTTTTGCCGCCGTTTCACTCGTACCATTGCATCCGTCTCTGAATGTATGCGTCGCTTGTCACTTACATTTAATGCTCGTGCCATGTGGCATTCTCGAATTGATTCTGCAATTCATCAGCGCCTTTTAGGGCTTTTTGTGGTTGCATCAGTCACGAAGTGACAGTTCTAATTATGACTTTCACATCAGTCTTTTTTCCATTTTTTTTACGGTTGCCTCTGAGTATAAATACCCATTTTCCTGCCTTTGCTTTCACGAAAAACTTCTAAATTTCCTTCGTTACTTGTAAATTCCTCTTTCACATAAATATTTCTTGCTCAAATCAAGAACCCAAGAAGGTTATCATTGTAGACGAACTATCTCCTTCTTCTACTCCAATCTGGAGTAGGAGGGGTGGTAGACTAAGAGGCTTGAGTTCTACACCTTCTAGGGGTTTTTATTCTCCTTGCAACATTACTCCCCCTTCATCTTCTAGGGCTAATGTTTCTTCGTCTTCTTCTAGGGCTAGAGCTTCTAGATCTTCTTCTAAGAGTAGAGAACCTAAAGAACCACTTCGTGAGCCAAAAATTGATGAGATTGTTCCTGCTGAGTTTTCTTTTGTAAAGGATAGTGAGGCCATAAGAAAACCGCTTTCTTCTATGACATTTGATGATCGTGCTAATCTTTACCCCCTTTACTTTAGGATTCAAGCCTCCCATCGACCCTGTCATCATAGAATTCTGTCAATTTTTTAATGTGTGCTTGGGACAGATCGGTCCTCTCATCTGGAGGGCAGTAGCATGCCTTAGATATTTAGCCACCTTAGCTTCAGTTCCTTTTACTTTTCATCATCTCATTCATCTCTATTCTCCTATGTTGTTCCGCCAAGGAGTTTTTACTCTTGCAGCTAGGAGTAAAAGAGTTTTGGTTATACCTGATGATGACAAAGATAGAGGGTGGTATGTCCGGTAATTTGCTGTCCCTACTAAAGGTTTTGTAGGTAAATAAAATCTCCCCTTCCCTCAGAAGTGGAACTTTGCACGTGAGTACAGTTTTGCTCACTTTATTCTTTATTTTATTTTTTTGATAAATCTTCAGTACTGCGACTGTTTTTTTGTTTTTGCAGCAACTATGGGAACCGTTGAGGAGGTCTACGATTTTCGTGGTTGGGTAGAAAAATTACTGTTGATTTCTCCAATGGAAGAACGTTCTTGGAAGTACCTCTCAACGAGTCTTGGTTGGAAAGTGAAAACCCATAGTAGTTTTCTTTTTATATTTCCTTTCTTTCTCTTTTTAAGCTTCTCTAATCCCTTTTATTTGTAGGGTTTCCCACTCATGGGGTCTCTGCTGCTGATGTATCTGCTTCAAAACTTTCTTTGGCCAAAGCCCAAGAAATTATTTTGAACTCATCTTCATCAAAAAGGAAAGCAAGTGGGCCTCGGACCTTGGAAGATGAGGAAGAGCAGGAGGAAGGTTCGTTGATTCGGAGGTCACGGAGAAGAAAGGTCGTGTCTGACGACAAATTTGCTCCAGTTACTGATCCACCTTCCGTGCCTGAGTCGGAGCATTCCGCTCTTGAAGATGTAACTCCTTCCTCTGCCAATGAATAAATTGAACAATTATTCCACCAAGGCTTTGGCACAGTTTCAGAGGAGGCACCTCTTGCTATTTTTCCTCCATCTGCTCCAGTGGAACTTTCGTTTGCCGCACCTGTTGTTGTTTCTGCTCCCCTACCTATTCCATCTGTGGCTCCTTCATCTGCCCCTACTTCTGTGCCTTCTATTGTCGATGTAGGATCTTCCAGTAGTGGGGAGATGAAGCAAATAATGATAGAGGTTCCTGCGGGAGGTAGCCTCTTAAAGAAATCAGGTTAGGCGGATGTGTGGTTGAAGCCTATGATAGGCCCGGTTGAGAAGTCTAAGTTGGAAAGTCATAGCTCCTTAACTTGGATGAACGATATTGTATACTCGTCCTTAAAGGTATCTTTTATATCATTCCCTTTTATATATATATATATATATATCCTTTACCGTATCTAACTTCTCTTTTTGTGCAGATCAATCTTATTGGTACAGAATTGATGAAAAGGATCTTTCATATGGAGCAATTAGCGAATGACTATTGTGAGCATGTGATTTTTCACCTACTAAATACACCTACAAATTTGCTAAATAATTTAATTTTTTAGGTTTCTGTTGAATTTCAGTGTCTATTTGTTAATTACTTATGATCATAATTCATCCTTTAAAATCATTGAAATATAATATAATAACAAAAACATTTATTATTTGGCACAATCAGGTTTTGATAATTAGTTGCATAATTTAATCCTTTTTACTAAGAAAATTATAAAATTTGTTCTTTAAATAATTATGGGTATTAAACTAAATGATTTTACTTTTAATTAACTCATCAATTAATTTATAATTAAACAAAACTAAGTTAAAGTTAGTTACTACTTTTAAGAAGTTTAAATTGAATAGATTAATTAAATTAAATTGGCCAAAGGAGGTTTAAAATCGGACCTGGGCCAAATTACCCAGGCCCAAAATCCTTTCTCCCTAACACCAAATTTGGGCCAGCCCAAACCCCTCACCCGGCCTGCCCCAGCTTAACCAAAACGACGCCGTTTTAGGCCCAGTTCAATCCCAACCATTGATCTGTCTATGATCCAACGGACCGGAACTAGCCATCCTTTCCGTATTTATATGTCCAAACCCCACCCCATACCCCCATTTCGATCCAAACCCAACCCCGACCTCAAACCCTAGCCGCCCTATCTCCTTCATCTCTCTCAAACTCTAAACCCTAGCTGCCTTTGAAACCCCACCGCCGTCCGGCCACCATAACCACTCCAATCAACCCCAAACCTCTACTAGGAAACCACCATTACCTCCTCTATCACCTCTCGTATCAACTCCCCTGAAAAAACCGATGGACTTGCTGGGGTTTCAGATTTAAGAATCTGAAAACCCCCGAAATTTCTCCCCGGCCGATTCGAGGGCAACCAATGGGTTAGACCTTCATGGGTCGATTGCTCTTAACTAGAGCAATCGATTCATGAAGGTTTAATTCATTTTTCTTTAAAACCCCCATCAGATCTGGTAAGGTCCAGTGACCCCCTCCTCTTTCCCGGCCAAAAAACCCTTTCTACGGGTATCCCCCTTCCCTTTCTAACTGTTTTGGTTTGAACCTGTCTAGATTCAGTTATTTTTGTGAAAGATCTGTGTAGATCTGTTGTTTGCTCCCCCACCTGTGTATATTTTTCTCCTTGTCATTTCAATTTTAAGCCTATTTCATGACTTTTGTTCTTGTCATACTAGGTAATTAGGTTTTCCCTGTTAATCATACCTCCTGAATTAGGTTTCATCATTGACTGCATATATGATTTTTCTGTTTTAATTCACATTATTTTCGATTGATGCAGTACTTAACACATTATGCAATTCCGAACTGTTTTGCGACCATGATTAATTATTTTTAGGTTTTCCTATTATTCACCATTGATTTACTAAAGATTATACTTATTTGATTCATGCTTAGTTTATTTTAGACTGCCTTCATTGTCGCTCCTTCCCACCTTCAATTGATTGTTTACTCTAGTTCATCTTCTAAGGTTAGTGTAATCTAGGGTTAACCATCCACCCTGACTAAGCAATTAAAGAATAGTCTAGTTAGAAGATCATACACAACTAATTGAGTATCCATGTGAACTAAATAACAGTATAATTGACCTAAGTCTGAGAAGTTTAAAGCAATTGATTAATCTGAAATTAATCAACCCTTGATAAGGCAACAAAGTTAGCTACTAACTAATTAAATTAGAATAGAATTACTTATTACCTAATTAATAACCTAGTTAACTTTTTTTAATCGAACTAAGATCCTAGAATGACCAAAATAGTTTAAAAGTTCAGTTTCATAGGATTAACCACTCAATTGACTAAGAGTTAATGGATAAGCCTAATTACACCTAATGAAATTGTTTCAACCAATTAGCTACTGATTTTAATTCAAATGGTAATCAATTTGAGTTTAAATTAATTAGGCAATAAGTCACACTTAACTAGTAGACTTAATTTTCAAATCAGCTAAACAACATAGTTAGATAACTAGTTAAGATCAATTAACTAAGTTTAAGAATAATTGATTCACTTAGTCTCACATGTAAATGATTCCAACTTCTTCAATCCAGAAATTAATTTAGGTAGCTTCTTAAAATATGTAATTAAAATAAAATCTGTTAGCTTGAGGGTAATGGACTAAAGCAGATTCACTTAGTTTAATTAAATTAACCTAAGTTTAAGAAAACTGGTTTGACTAACCTCCTTTAAGTTTAATTAAATTGTTGATTTAATGACTTAAACATAGTAAGTAGTATGAAAGCCAACTCTAGGCATTTAATCAACTAATCTTCATTTAATTGACTCAACCTTAGTTAAGAACAATTAGTTGTCACCCAAAAGAACCTTCTAGATTAGATAAATATCAGGAAATCAGATACTTAGGGATAGAAAGGTAATTTCAAGGGCTGGAATGTTCTGGAAGGTACAGTTGTCCCAAAAGGATAGGGTTGACAGCTGTACCTGTACCCTTTTCAGTTCATTTAGGATAGGGAATATGCTAAGCATATCCTATCCCAAATATCCCTATATATACACACACCTTTTACCACTAGAGGAGGATTTTTTTTAGAATCTTCTCTGAATCCTCTGGACTGAAAAATACAACTTTGACTACTAAAAACTTGGAAAACAGAAGCAAAAAGATTTACAATAGGAGTGAGAAACAATCTGAGTTTAGGTTGTCTTATAGCTGTGATCTTCTATCCTAGAAGACTTGGTTTTGGTTGCTGTTCTTATTCAATCATTTGGGTATTCAAAAAATCATCTTTCCCTGGGTTTTTCTTTGCTGTGGGTTTACTGTTTGTTGCTGCTGGGTTTTTCTTCTTCTTACTGATTTCCATCTCTGCCTGACCTTTATTTGGTCAGGTTTCTTTTGATTATTTTCTCTTCGAAAGAGGTATGTAACAATGAACTTTAAATGAAATTGTTATACTCAGAATTTGTTGTTAGTTTGATGCTAAATGTTTGATTGTTGCTATATATTTTTTTATTATGTCAAGCTGAATCTTCTTCTTTGTTCTTGGTCAATAAATCTGAAGTAATATTTAGTTGACATGATGTTAAGAAATCTTAAAATATGTTGTGTGTGTGATATCTAAATCCTTAGAATTATTTTGTTTTGATTTTAAGTTGGTTAAAATGCATTGAGTATCATTGGATATCAGTTTTGTGTTAGTCCATTAGTGGAATAATCTGCACTTGGATGTTGAATCTGACCTCTTCTATGGTCAGATTTTGCCCATAAGATGGCAGAAATATGCTTTTGATTGGGTCTCTTTGGTCACTGAAGAGATTCAACAAGCAAGTCTCTAGATAGTTGGCACTAGGGTAGATGAACATGACTTCTCAATAGTCAAACTCACCCCTTAGTAGTGCATAAACAGTAGCCTAAGGTGCTGGAAATCACCCCTTTACGGATAAGAAATGGGTAATCAACAGGCTCCTAGGGAAAAGAATCTGAATCCCTTAATATGACCAGATTTATTCTCTAAAACATGCCTAAAAATCAAAGCCATAGTATAAGTATGAGTTGAAACTCACAAAAGATGACCTCTATGGAGTTGAATCTGACCCCTTTTATGGTCAGATTCGGACCATAAAAAAGGGGCAGGAACCTGTTCTGTCAAAGTGGTGTAAAGCATCATCAAGGTTGAGTCTAATCTCCTTTATGGTATGACTCATCCTATAAATGTCTGAAGGTCTGCTGTTACTATTGTCCAAATAGCAAAATTTTGGACTTATAGTTTAGATTAAAAGATGCTCTTATTTGTGTTATCGTGGTCACTAAAGAGACTCATTAAGAAAGTCTCCATATAAATTTAGACTTAGTTTTGTGTTGGCATTATGGGATTAAATGTCAGCCCCATTCATGGTCAGATCCCCCCTATGATCATGCATAAACAGTTATAGAATAATTAGATTATTATTACAAAAGGCATTAAGACAGGAATCTGAACCCATAAATGGTCGGATTCATGCCTTAAGAAATGCCTAAGAGTAGTCAAATCATTGTATGAATTTAGGCAATAACATGTGGAATGATTAAAGGGTTGATGGGTTTGCATCATCGGAGCTGAACCTGACCTCTTTATGGTCAGATTCATTCCTAGAAGAGTGCATCAAAGTAGGTTTTGTCCTTTAGAATTGACACTATTGCATGATTGGGATTAAACCTGACCCAATAATGGTCATGTTGCCTTACAACATGCCTAGAATGTGTTTGTTAAGTTAGTCGTCTGGTGATTAAGAAAATAGACAAAAAATATAGATTTCAAAGCCTCTGAAGGCCGGCTTGCGCAGGAGCAGTGTTGTTCTCTCTTTACTTTGTTACTTATTGTTTTCCTTTTAGGAAATTGTATTTCATAGTGAAATGATAATGTAATAATATAATTTTTTTTGTATTTTTAGTTGTAAATATGGACTGGATACTGTACACTATTATTTCAGGGTTCTTACTTTTCTTGCTAAATCCAGAATTGGGCCAGCTTGATGAAACAGCCCATTAAGGCTTTAATCAAGTTTAACTCCTTAGGCTATCGGGACATGAGGGAGTAGACGGGCCCAAGGATTAGAGTTATCTGTTTTAAGAAGTAGTATGATGAGAGTAAACGCTCAATTAAAAGTATGAATTTATATCCGAATTAGTTTATATGAAAATCTCCCTGTAAACATCTGCTAGAATTTTTGGAATCATGTTATTTCAGATTCTGTAACTTTAAATATGAATAGAAATTTGTGATCCAAAATATTTTTAACTTATCTCACATCCTTCAAATTTTTTCGAGTGTATGAATATTTGTACCTTAAAAATACATATAAATCCCGATTTTAGATATGTGTTTAGGCTGTCTAAAAATGGAAGAAAACTGCAAAGTGTCAACTGGTAAAATCTGTTTATGCCATGATATTCTTTCAAGATTACAAAGTTCTCACAAAGAACAATAGATAGTTCTAGCTTACCAATTCAAGGCCGAAAAACAGTAAATAAGGTGTTTGTATGCTTATAAGCGTATGCATGAATAAATATTTATTTTTGACTGCTATGCTTCTTATTATTCACCAAACTAGAAAGTAAAGACCCTTAAGACTTAACTGAATTTCCTAAACTAGTGGCCTTCCTACAAACTAGTCACAATTGGGATTGGCCAAAAGGGTTGAAACAATTTGGGGCTAAAATATGGCCATAGCCCGAAACCTGTTATCCTTAGACTAATGAATATTATTTTAGGCGATCTTCTAGGTAGAATGAGACCTTTAGTTTGAAATTTGATAAGATCGAATATTATCTCAAATTACCATAACCTACACTCGGGAGTGGCAACTCATGCCCCCGACCCTCAACTCCAAACATTAACAAAACGTACATACCAACCACGGGTGCATTTCACGTGACGCGTTTTCCATGTGCTCAAAAAAGAAATCAACAAGTGCACGCCATCGTGAANTGCTCCTTCAAATAGAAAACCTAAAGAATACTCAAACAGCGCCTCAAATAGGCATTATAAAACCGTCACGATCATAGTCTTGACTACTTAATCTACACTCGGGTGCGACAACTCATGTCCCCGTCTTCAACTTCAAATTTTAATAAAAATCACATATTGTAATTGCGGGTGCATTTCTTGTGGCGCAGTAACAATATGTCTATAAACAAACAAGTGCACGCCATCGTGACTTGTTTCAAGATAAATCCATAAAAAAAATGGCCAAAAAGCACAATAGGTTTAAAACATGTAAATAATTAGATAATTAGGCCAAATATTAATAGTTAAGAGACCGTGCTAGAACCACGGAACTCGGGAATGCCTAACACCTTCTCCCGGGTTAACAGAATTCCTTACTCGGATTTTTGGTCGCAGACAAATTAAAACAGAGTCAAAATTTCCTTGGTTTGGGATNTCCCAAATCCGAATAATGTCACTTAAATTGGAAAAACTCCCCATATCATCCCTTTCGGGAAAAAGGAGGTGTGACAGCTCTGGCGACTCTGCTGGGGATCGAACCCAGAATCTCTGGTTCAGGTTTCAGAATTCGAGCTTAGAATAGCTGTTATATTTGGCTTTATTATCTGATTTTACATATTTGAGCCTAATGTGCTAAATGCTGCTTTTACCGCTTTGATATTATCTGAATTGTATATAAATTTTGTCGAAACCCTCTTCTCTCTGAGTCTTCTAAATCATCTGGGAAGTGTGCACTTCGTGTGACT
>ML328280.1:0-75007 GCA_005239505.1 Nicotiana paniculata | reverse complement strand
ATGTTTTGCAAGAACATCCTGATCCAGTGATCAGGTCAGATCTGCGACATGCTTTGTCAAGCGTTGGATTGTGTTGGATAATTTGTTTTAGGGCTGAGCGCTTTGTGCAAATGTCCTCCAGTGCTACAAAAATAGCTTGTCTAATGTAGCCGACTTGTGGGACTGTTATTGATTGAAACTTTTCTTCAATGATGGTCATGGTTCGGCTTGCTAACATCTTTGGAAGGGAAGAAACAAAGGCTTGCTTTAGGTTGATGTCTCCACCGATTTCAAAGTATATCTTTGCCATTTTTTGAAAATGTCTGTCAATGTCATTTCTTTCGAGTGACACACACTTCATCTCGAAGAGTTGTCTTCGCATTTTCTCCTGTCTTTGGCTAGTATCTCCGCAGAAAACTTCATGTAGGATTCTGATGTTGAAGGCAAAATCTTGGGATGCAAGAAAAGTATTTTTGTCTTGAATCCCAAGTGAATTCCACCAATCCCTAAGATTCCTGAGAACCCTGAAGTTAGTTCTGACAAGATGATATATTTTTTTCGTTCCACCAAATTTTTGGTCACCATCCAAGTATAGAAGTCTTGGATTCTTTGAGGCCATTTTGAAACTTTGACGTCGTTTAAGGTGAAAGTGTGGAAGTCAGTTCCAACTGGTTTTGATGCCATGGGTTCCTATCTTTTTTCTGGTATCGGTTCACCCACTAGCACCATAGATTTCCTTATGTTTTTCTGGAACCTCAAGCAAGACATCACATCGTCTCTAACTCTTCTTTACTCTCTTAACTAGACCTCTCGCCATAGGCTGGAAAATATGCCACTGACGGCACCACTATCATTTCTTGATACGGAATTATGACACATCTGATATCTGGACTATATAAGTCTAACTAGAAAAAGAATCTATTTACAATCGTTGGTTTATCCTAAACCATTCTTGATGATGAAATATTGATAAACTAATTGATCACGTCAAAAATCTTGTCTCTTTTTCATAAAACTAGTCTTAGGGTATGCGCTTTGCGCGTATACATCGTCTGAATAAGATTATTTTTTAAAGAAATTACTTAAATATTATATTAAAAATTATGTTTGAGTTATAAAATAAAAGTTAAAGGAAAAAGTGTATGTTTTTAAAATAATACTTGCTGATCTTATTTAACTAACTCAATAAAGGAACTGAAGTCTTCAATCCATCTCAATCAATATATTAAACTTACTTTTTTCTAATTTTATTGATTCCAATATAAATAAAGAATCTTTTAGTATTTTTATTATACAATTTACCTTTATTTATATTATATTTTTCGTGCATTACGTGCATTAATATATATTTAGGAACAGACATCCCATTACGTACATCCCGTTACGTGCATTTTGAGTTTTGATCGCTATTAAAATTACTGAATCAAACAAATTAGTATTAAACTTTTATTTTGTTCATTTCTTTCATTTCAACATTATTAATTTGCAATTGTTAAATCGCTATTTTTTCTGTTTCTTACTTAGAAATAATATTTAATTTATTTAGTAAGTCTACAACGTAGATTTTAAGGGGGGAAATCATGATATTAAACAATTAAAATAAAGGTTGATACTTGATAACAATCTGAGCTTAAAGTTTTGAGATAGGAAAGAGAAATGTGTATCTATTATTCAAAATTATTTGGGAACTTTGATTGTTAAAGTAAAAAATTTGTAGAGGAAAAAAAACATGAAAACAAATGTTGAACGTATATTATAGCTTAAATAATGTATAAAATATTGATTGTAAGACATTGTTACAGCTTATATGATAATATGAGGAAATATCTAAATTAACATCAGAGAAAACTAAACCAAACAAATTAAGATGTAATCCTAAACCTATATACATAATTCATAAATATTGCGTAATTCTTTCATATTATTTACTTTTGGCTAAACTTTATTTTTGGAATGTCAGGCCCACGTCAAATTATCTTGTAAGAGTAGTGAAATTATTTCAAATTTGATATTATTGGAACTAACTCAAATTTCGGAGAGCTATACTATCATGTATGATAGTAATGTTAAATTATAGATAAAAATTAGAATAGAAATAGAAATAACACAAATACTAAACGAATTAAGGGACAATCTTATAATACTTTGGGGGGGAAGGATAAAATGAGAATTATAGAAGGAGTAAGGATCCAAAGGATAGCAACACGGGTTTTAGGTGGGGGAAAAAATACTTATTGTGATTCAAAAAGTAAATAACAAGGATTACATTGTTGTAGCATACTCGATTCTAACAGGGAAAGTAGTTATGTACTTAAAATTGTTCCATATTAAATTGCTAAATTTAGGAATATCAATATGACTCAAATAAGGAAAGACTTAACAAGCAAGATTTTAGTTGATTTTAATGACCTAAATATTAGGAAAATAATTGAATTACAATTTTGTCCAATATGAAATCTATTGTTAAAGGGTAAAAAAGACGAACGACATCTCGCTAAGGGCCTTCGTGCTTTTAATATAGTATAGATAATAACAGGGCTAGGGCTCTCTGCTAGCATATGAGGAGGTTAATCACTTACACTGAGATCAAGATCTCACTTCATAAAAGGCAAGAGGAAACCCTTGAAATAAGTGTATTGTAAACAGATGTACTTTGACCAAGGCAATCTAAGCAGAAATTACAGTTAGATATATCCTACAGCTTTAACAATAACATCTGTTTCAACTTTTCCTATGAATCCCGGGGATTTAATTCTAGCCGGAATCAATCAACCTTTTTAAGGTTGCTCTTATTAGCAAGCTTATGCAAAATATTAGGGAACAGAGTTGACAAGAAAATAAGGCAACAATTTTCCACTAGGTAAATTTGTACTGGTTTTACAGGAGCGAAATAAGAAATACCTCTTCCAAGCCAGGGCTTGTACGGTGCATACCAGGACCACTTACTAGTTCACAATCAGGAAAACTTTCTACCAGCTTGTTGTATATGTCCATGGGCAAAGTTGCAGTCACAAAAAGATATTGTGTGGTGATTGGTGAAGAGTTAATCAAACATTGAAATGCAGTCTCAAAATCCTCATCATTAAAAAGGATATCAACCTCATCCAACACAGCACTGAAGAAAGATAAACATGAAGTGTTAAAACTGTATAAGCAACTGATATATAATATTCTCAGTTTCTCGTAAAGAAGTATCTCAATCCAGAAAAAAGACACGTAACCTAAGTGTGTTTTCCAGCAGTTAATGAAGCTAATTGAACCACGAGACCAGGATACAAATCTGTAACGACCCAGCCAATCAAGATCATTTTGAGTTTTTGCCTCCAGACCCTTGATTTGGAACTTTCCGTTCCTTTTATGTTTTACGACTTGTGGGTAGGGGTGGTTTGGACCACGAAATGCTCGGGAAAGACTTGGAACATTATCTTGCTATCCGAAAGGTCAAAAGGCTTAAGAAGCAATTTTACCCCTCGCTTCAAGTAATATCATTTTGGTTCATGGTTTGAAGTTCCCAATAAGTTTTTATGATGTATTCGGACTTGTATTGATGTGGGAGGCTGGGATCTGATTCTACAGCAACGCATCGACTCCCCTGACCATAATCCAGGAGGCGTTACAGCAGGCTTAACTGCAAGCCCCACTGAAACAAAGTTCAGTGTGGCGGAGGCATCGGCTAGACATCTTCAAATACATTCCAGGTTCTATCTTCCTTTGTCTTTATATATTTTGATTTATTCTGTATCTTTTTGTCAATTATATATTTTGATTTTATTCTGTACCTTTCTTTCTCTTTATATATTTTAATGTATTCTGTATCGTTCTCTGTCTTTGTCGTTTACAATGCATTCACTTGCATCAATTACTTGCTTTTCTGTAGATGCTTTCTACTAGTGCCGTAAGTTGCCGACTATATTCTTTTAGTTACCTTGTTGCGTGCTGTAGTAGTACAAGCTTAGTATCTGTGAGAATGCACGGGAGAAAAATCTATCATTGGTATTATGCTTAATTATTATTATTGAATGCACGGGAGGATGAAGATTGGGAGACACAAGTCACGCTATTACCTGTTTGAACAATGGAAGCTATCTCTGAAGATGTATGTTTAGAAGCTTTGTACTGAAGGAACTCAATATAATCCGGTAAAGAAACCATCCAACTATTCATAGTATTGGATCCCATTTTTCTGCAACCAATTTCTCAAATTCTTGATTAAAATTTGTATCGTTAAACCATGAATGCCAAATGAAAATACTTTTTTTTTTGTTGAGAAAACACTATTCACTCGCCGAAATATAAAAAGGTTGTCGGAATCAGTGTTTAGAAAAGTGATCGCTTCGTCACTTAGCGACGTGACGCGACCCAGGCTCGCTTTTTTCTGGCTGAGGCGACTCTATGAAAAGAAGCACACGCTTCAATTGCAGAAGTGATGAAGCGAGGAAGGCGACGAATCGAGCGATTCTGTGGTAAAAGCGCAGAAGGGCCCTTTTTTAAAAAAAAAAACTTTGGGTCTGTTTTTTTATTATACAAAACAGACCCTAAATCGACAAAAAGATAACAAAAACTTTGGGTTCTCACTTTCGGCTGTTCGACAAAACAGAGCCAGGGTTCTGGTTCTCGCTTCTTTCTTCTTCTGCTTTGGGTTCATCACAAAACGGAGCTTCTTCGACTCTGCTCGCGGCTCATCTAGGCGTCCAGCTATCAAGTAATTTCTTCTTATGCTTTCTTTCTTCTTCTTCAGTTCTTCTTCTTCTCATTTTTTTCTTTTTTCTTTCTTCTGCTTTCGTCTTAAGTTCTTCTCATTTTTTTCTTTTTTCTTTATTCTTCTTCTTCTTTCTTTCTCCAGTGACTGGACTCTCCCGTCCAGAACAGATTTTTTCATTTTCTTTCTTCTTTTTTCTCTCTCTTCAGTTCTTCAGTTCTTCTTTTTTAGAAAATTCATATATATATATATATATATATATATATATATATATATATATATATATATGTTACATTTTCAGTTTATTTGATTTTTTAAATGTGTATTTCAGTTTATATAATTAATTATTATATATATTATATGTATTTTCAATTTATTTGATTATGTATCTTCTTATATCTTAATAGGGATTTTAAAATGTCTCAAAGTTTGAAAGAGAAAGACCCGGCTTGGCGATATGGTGATAGAGTTAATGAGAAGAATATAAATGTTGTATGCAAGTTTTGTAACAAAATTACAACGGGTGGAATTTATCGCTTTAAATACCATCTAATTGGTGGCGATAGAAACGTCACAAGTTGCCCGAAATGCCCATCGGAGGTGAGGGAAGAAGTCGTTGGTCAATACGGACCTGGAATGAAGCCTCCCACTTATCATGAAATTAGAGGTCCTTATCTAAATAAGGAAGTGGAGGAGACTAATAAAATTGTTGAGGAACATAAAGTTGTGTGGAACAAGTATGGCTGCTCAATTATGTTGGATAAGTGGATGGCAAGGACCAGAAAAATGATTATTAATTTGTTGGTGAATTCTCCCAAGGGAAATTTATTTCTTGAGTCCATTGATGCTAGCGACTCATCCACTGGCCACATCAAAAAGCTCACCTTGTTTCATAACACTATTGAAAAGATTGGCCCAAGCAAAGTTGTTTAAGTGGTCAATGATAATGCTAGTGAAAATAAGAAAGCGGGTGGCATGATGGAAGGAGCGTACAAGAATATCTATTGGACTCCATGTGCGGCTCATTGTATCAACTTAATGTTCGAGTACATTCTCAAGGAAAAACCCTTCTCTACAGTTTTTGCCCAGGGCGTTAGGGTACATTCTTATATTTTTCAGCGGCCTTTGTTATTGAATATGATGAGAAGATTCACCAGACAAAAAGATTTGGTGAAACCGAGCAAGACAAGGTTCGCCACTGCTTTCTTGACTTTGCATAGTATCCACTTGCAAAAAGTCAATTTGAGAAAGTTGTTCACTTCAGAGGAATGGAGCAAGAGTAAATTTGCAACGGAAAGTGCGGGGAAAGAAGTTGCACGCATTATTCTTTCTTATTCTTTTAGGAATAATGTCCTTCATGCTCTTAAAATTGGTGGCCCTTTGGTTAAAGTAATCCGTTTGGTGGATGGGGAGCAAAAACCACCAATGGGCAACCTCTATGAAGTTATGGATAGAGCCAAGGAGGCAATTCAAGCATCATTCAGTGATGAGCAGAAATATGCAAAGGTCTTTCAGATTATTGATGCAAGATGGAATGATCAACTTCATAAACCTTTACATGCAGCTGGACTTATTCTGAACCCGTCACTCTTTTATGATCAGAATGAGAATAATTCATTGGCTAGAGAAGTGTGGACAGGATTCCATTCGGTTGTTATCAAGTTGACCCCAGATGAAGACTTGCAAGAAAAGATAGTAGATCAACTTGCTACTTACAAAGCAGCTGAAGAACTTTTTAAGCTCCGACTTGCTATTAAACAAAGAAAGACGAAGTCGGCCAAGTGACCTAGTGCTTCTATATTTTATATCTCTAACTTTAGTATATTTTTATACTTATCAACTCTTGAGCATTTTTTTTTACTTCTATAGTTGAGTGGAGGGACCAATATGGTGTAGAGACTCCGGATTTACAAGCTTTCGCCATCAAAGTTCTAAGTTTAACTTGTAGCTCATCCGGATGTGAAAGGAACTGGAGCGTGTTTGAACACGTGAGCAATAAAAAGAATATTTTGCTTGTCTTGAGATAAAGTTAATTATATCTCAAATTCTCAATTGTCCCAACTCCTACTAATTAGTTGACACATCTTGTTTGCAGATTCATACAAAGAAGAGGAATCGACTAACCATGAAGCGCCTCCATAATCTAATGTTCATAAAATACAATAGAGCATTGAGGCGTCGCTACAACCACCGCAATCTAATTGATCCAATTCTTTTGGACAATATTGATGAGGCTAATGAGTGGCTTACCGGAGTCCCCGAAAATTGTGAAGATGAAAAAGTATTTGAAGGCGACTCTGATTTCACTTGGGGTGATATGGCGGTTGCTAGTGGAGTTGAGGAGAATGCTAATGGTTTAAGGGCGACTTCTTCAAGTTCAAGCTCGATTAGGAAGGGAAAAAGTGTGGCTACTACAAGTCGACACCTATCCGTAATTGATGAAGATGTAAGTGACCATGGAGAGGAAAAGGAGGGGGGAGAAGAAGATGACGAGCAATATGAAGATAATAGAGGAATTCAAGATTTTGACAATCTTGAAGAAGAACAAGAAGAGTAGAAGAATAAGTTGTTGATTCTAGTAATTTAGTAGCTTTAATTTTGCTTGTCCTCCTATGGTTTGTGGATGATTTGGTGGTACCTCGTGGCTAGTACCTACTTTTAAGTATCTAAATTGAAGTTTTTGATTATTTCTAATTTTATATTGTGTGTTTGCAAGGTTTACATTATGTTTTTAAGAATTGCGCTTCATTTTAATAAAGCGTGCGCTTTGCTTTTGAAGCGAGGCGAGCCCTTGTCACTTTTTTGCGCTTCGCGCTCTTAAAAACACTGATCGGAATTTGATGAAACTTGAATGAATAACCTCCTGAGTAATCTTTCTTTCCAAAAGAAGCTTAGTCGGAAAAATCAATGTAGCCGCCAAAAACTTAGTTTTGTTGCCGAAAAAATCTCAAAGTGATCGGAATAAAAAGAAAAAGGTATGGGTAGCTCGGAATTACTAGGCGATCACACTGTTCAATAGAAACTTTTTCAAAATCTGGCCGGGACAGGCCTTACGCGCCGGCGCGTGGGTCAGATCTCGCCAGAAAATTTCTCCCGTTTCCGGCACGTGGGAAGGTGTTTTCTGGTGGGGTTAACTAGGTTTTGGTCACCCGAGCCTGAGGAGTCTTGTGGTGGTGTTGGTTTTTGCACAATACCAACGGGAAGTGATTTGTTACGGACAGCCTCTTAAACCGCCGGAAAATTGCACAGCGACGAAGTCTTTCTTTCCGAAAGTCGCTGGAATGATGTACAACGATAAGTTTCTCACTAATGCTCTGATACATGTGAGAATGCATGGAAGAAAAATCTATTATGGATATTCTGTTTAATTATAATACAATGAGCCCTATTTATACAATACTTATCATACTCTTATTCTATGTGGGACTAGGACTACTTCATATTATTTACATAACTATCTAACGGTATCCCTTAGATTATTTTGGTCCGGGCGAGTAATGGTAGAGTGAGGTCATTGCCTTGGGTGGGCAGGGGGCAGGGGCAAGGGTGATAAGGGAACGGCTAGGCTGAGGATTGGGTCTTGGGGACATTGACGGGGAAGTCTTTAGAGTTAGGGAAGATTCTCCAGAAAAGGAAGATTAATATAGTGTGTGCCCAGGAGACTAGATGGGTGGTACTAGGGCACGGGAAGTTAACGGGTTAAAATTGTGGTATTCATGAGGTGCTAGGGGCAAGAACGGGGTTGGTATTTTAGTTGATAGGAATCTAAGGGAGCTTGTGATAGATGTTAGGAGAGTGAACGATAGGCTGATGACTATTAAGTTAGCGGTTGGTGGGTTCACTTTAAACGTGATTAGTGCATATGCGCCTCAAGCGGGCTTGGATGAGGAGGTAAAGAGGCACTTCTGGGAGAATTTGGACGAGGTGGTTAGAGATGTCCCGCTTACCGAGAAGCTTTTCATAGGAGGTGATTTTAATTGCCATATTGGGGAGACTGCTAGGGGCTATAACGATGTGCATGACGGGTTCGGCTTTGGAGGTAGGAACGAGGCAGGAATTTCGTTGTTGGAGTTCGCTAAAGCTTTTGATTTGGTGATAGCTAACACGTGTTCTCAGAAGAGGGAAGACCACTTGGTCACTTTCCGGAGTACGGTGGCTGATTACCTTCTCTACAGGAAGTGTGATAGAGGCATGTACACTGATTGCAAGGTTATCCGAGTAAGTGTCTATCGACTCAACATAGACTCTTAGTAATGGACCTGGAGATTAAGAGAAAGAAAAAGAAGAGAGCGGTGTATGGTCAACCCAAGATCAAGTGGGGAGCCTTGAAAGAGGAATTTTTCACATCCCTGTGTATTCGTTTTGGTCTATCACATGTTATTCTTTTTCTTACTTCATCTAGTAGCGCATAGGTAACTATTGATGTGAAAGACTGCATTCTTACTTAGCATCTCCATTGCAATATGAAACTTCCAGAATAGATATCCATTAACTGAAGGATAATATACAACTACTACAAAAGATACAACACTCAGATATGCTAGCCATTAGTGAATGGTGAATCTACGGTTTTTTTGTGATTTAAGACTACTACTTTCAATCCAAAGTTCATCAGACCTCGCCTAACAAACAAGAGAGTAAATATATCCACAATGCCAATACAANCCCCCCCCCCCCCTTAAAAGTGAGAGAACTGGACAGATATAGTAAAGACCTTTCTTTCTTTTTTTATTTATTAAAGACCTTAAAATGCAAGAAACTGAAAAACAGTTTTAACTACTAAAAGAAACGCAATATTACTTGAGGCTAGTTTCACAGTTTTAACTATTCAAGGAAAATGTTAATACCACTTGAGATTAGTTAACTGCAAGTAGCCCTCTTTGATAAGAAACATAAACCGACCAGGAGTTGCTATAAGAATGTCTAACTCCTGTCTTAGGTTCTCCAATTGAGTTCTCTGGCGAAAACCACCAGTAACAACCATAGAATGGAAAGGAACACCAGATTTCGAAAATGAGCGGCAGGTACTTAAGACCTGCAAAAGTTGCAGGAGCAGAGTAAGTTTTTCTTCTTTTCTTTTTGACGAGTGAAATACAGCTAAGGAATGAAAGTTCTTAAATATCAAAAAACACAATCCAAGTTTCACCCTAGTCGATGCAACAGAATGTGTGATGAAGCCTTGAACTAGAAAAAGAACGACTTAACTATGGAGGGCTAATGGAGATATTAACTCTTCCGGGAACCAGTAACACGTAAACCATGTCAAACCAAGAACAATCAATATCCGAACGGAACGGATTCAAACTTCTCCTAGAATAGTTTTCGGTGCGAAATGAAATTCATAGGATATATACGAGTAATTCAAAGGATAAATATAAATATTTGATAGGATTCGATTCATTTTAGTAATGAACAAAACAAATAGGATTGATTATGTATCACAATTTCATCACTACATCGAAGGCTTTTTTGTAAATATATTGATAAGATAGCTTGGTACCAAACATAAAGAAGTGAAAGAACAAGCATGCAAACAAGCAATTCACCCTTGGAAGAGAGATTCAATGAAACCAAAAAATGTCAAACTACAGACAGAAGAGAAGATCCTTTCATCGCACAAGAAATAAGTAAGAGCCAAACCAAACAGAGTACTAGCTGGTTGAGACAAAACATCTTCTGAAATTGCTAGCTTCACATTTTGGGAAAAGAGGAACTCTGATGTCAAAATCATCAAAAAGAATTCAAATGTAAAATTCAACATTGATATCTCTGATCAATTTGAACTGGCAGGAGAAAATAATTGGGGTGATAAACCATGGTGAGCATTATAACTTTTGCAATTTTTGATAATCTCATGTGCTTTCTCTTCAAAGCATAGACTTACAAACAAACACATAATCTAGATGTACAAACAACTCTGTCAAGTACTGTTATTTTAAACCAGTAAGTTGGGCTGAAAGAATTAAAATTTACCTATTAAAAAGAGTGAGAAGGAAAAAAAAGGTGAAACAATGCCAGTGGTGAAAGAATCAAGGCTTAATCATTAGAATGGTCTATCTGAAACTAAGGAAGGAATAAAGTTCAGTACCTGTGTAAGTGTTTCACCAATAGCTTTCATACATTTCGATATTCAGGTGCTAACAAACAATAAACTGATGCATTATTTTTTCGATAAACTAATAAAATATCATTAATAAAGAGCATAAATGCCCGTATACAAGAAGTATAGCAAAAATAGAGAATCTCGCAACATAATATGATTCTCTACAAGAGCCACCCAATCTTCTATGCTTAAAGGAATCTCATGGGTTCACCAAAACATAATAAGAGAAAAGAGGTTATTCCTCAAATGTACAAAGCCTTCTCTACCCATCAAAAGCGCTCCTATGACTCTCTCTCTCCAAAATGATCCACACGAGTGCTAGTGAAGCGACATCCCATGCCCTACGCCTTCTTCTCCTCCTTCTAAATTTTTAACTGAACATTACTTCTTTAGCCGTGCCAGTGGGTCCAGGCATCACCCATTGAACTCCAAACCAACTCAACACTTCTCCCCACAAGCGAGATGCAATATGACAATGTAAGAGAAGGTGATCTACATCCTCTCCGATAACTTACACATGAAACACCAACTGATACATGCAGCTCTCCTACTCCTCGTGTTCTCAGCCTTTAGAATCACCCCCCTCATTGCTAGCCTTGCAAAAAAAAAAAAATACCTTTCTCGGTACTCTAGGGATCCACACCTAACAATAAGAAAAAGTTGCTTCCTCTCTACCCAGAAGTACAGCGTAGTAGGACTTTAACAGAAAGAACACCCATATTCCNCCCCCAAATCTCCAACCATCATGGCTAATCTGTGAAGTATTCTGCTTATAGAGCAACTCCATCAATCCCTGTAATTCTACGAACCCCTAGTCTTGCTAGCTTCTCCTAGACC
The DNA here is from genome assembly GCA_005239505.1 of Nicotiana paniculata. NCBI lineage: Eukaryota > Viridiplantae > Streptophyta > Magnoliopsida > Solanales > Solanaceae > Nicotiana > Nicotiana paniculata. The sequence goes on along the minus strand of ML328280.1, from coordinate 63,389 downwards.
TCAAACCCCCAATGCGTTTCTCCCCTTTGTATCCTCCTTACGCTTTGAATTGACATCTTCCTTCGGCATGATATCTTGTACATTTTAGGAAAACTGATACACAAAGTGTTACCGCCACACCATTTATGACCCCAAAAGCTAACTCTACTACCATAACCCACCCAAAAGATACATCCCCAGAAAAAAATTGTATTCGAGCCTCCTTCTTCCAACACCGTCTCATATTCACTCCTAACCTTATCATCGTAAAAGCTAGAAAAGGAGTCACATAAATTTCCATAGCCAATGAATTTGAATTGCTGCCCCCTAAATTCACACCTAGTTGAGATTCTTCATCAAGATTTTATACCTGCGGGACAATAGTAGCATCTCCAGCCAAAGAATTCTCATTCGTAGGAGGAAAAAGTTGACCTGCTACCCTTATTCTAGAGCATCCGAGACCCACCAAAAGGATCTGGGGAATTTTCCGACGCCGGCGAACTCGCCAAACACTTCCTGACGCCACCAGCCCCTTGATAACTCCCTGGTTCTGAATACAAAGGACCTACCGCCCCTGAGAATTCCAACCCCCACCAAAAAAGTTAGAGACAGATTCCGATGCCAGCGATCACACCGGAGTCTTCCTGGCACCATCACCCACCCTAAAAGAAACATTCCCGAAAAAAATTGTATTCGAGTCTCCATCTTCCAACATTGTCTCATATTCACACCTAACAACACCACCATCAAGACCTATCACCGCAGAATATGGAAATGAGTCGCATAAATTTCCATAGCCAATGAATCTGAATTGCTACCCCTTAATCTCACACCTAGTTGAGATTCTTCATGAAGATTTTGTACCTGCAAGATAATAGTAGCATCTCCCGCTTGAGAATTCCAATTCTTAGTAGCAGAAAGTTGACCTGCTACCTTATTCTGGGGGATTCTAGACCCACCAGAAGAATTTGAGTTATTTTCGGACACCTGCAAACTCGCCAGACACTCCCTGGCGCCAGGATAACTCTTTGAATTCCACATTTTGAACACGAAGGACCTACATCCCATTCCTAAGAATTTCGACCCCCACCTTTAAAGTTTGAGACAGATTCTAGTGTCGGCGATCACGCCGGAGTCTTCCTAGCACCAAGAACCCCTTGTGAAACCTATGATTTTCCATTGTTTGCACCCAAAGAGGAACCCACAGCCAGGTTCTGGAAGTTCCGACCCACACTGCCCCAATTTCCTTTCAAGAGAAAGTCGTTGGCAATGATATTCTAGCCAGCTCCATCGCCGGAAAACCTGGGACCTCCCATTAAGTCTTTCTGCTTCTCATCCTCCTTTATTGAGCATAATCTCTTTAGAGAGAGGCTCGCGATCAATTTCCGAGGCTTCCGGGAGATCCGAAGTGGGAAGACACCATTCTGCAGTACCGAGACTCGCAAATCTCTATAGGCCTCCACATGGGGTCTATAAACCTGGCACAAATTGGTTTGACCAGTCATTTCTTTTCGTTTGACCAGACCAAATCTTTTAGTAAACCGGTTCAAGTTTGGCCTCCATATTGACTCATCAATCCAAGGGTATGAATGTCTTTTGCCCCCTTCTTCTTCCGTTTTCCATCCCCAAATTTGAATTTGCCTACGTTAACTCCTCTTTTAGCCGTTATCAGGGGCTCCCCTATCAATTCTGATACCAAACTTCTCCACCTACCATTTCTCTCCATATTCTGCCCACCCATCTCTCGCTCTCTTCCCTCCCATATCCTTTCCCCTACATACTCCTCATTATCTGGAGCTTCAGGGCAAAATTTTGGTGTCAACCAGACCCTTAAGCTAGAGTCTCCCCCATCCTTTCTCTCTCCAAATGATCCACATGAGTGCAAGTGGAGCGACATCCCATGCCCTGTGCCTTCTTCTCCGCGCTTTGAATTTCCAGCTGAACATTACTTTATTAACCGTGTGGCATCACCCACTGAACTCCAACCCAATCCAACACTTCTCCCACAAACGAGATGCAACCTGACAATGTAAGAGAAGGTGATCTACATCTTCTCCCGAGAACTTACACGTGTAACCCCCTCTTCCTCAGGATCTCAGCCGTTAGAATCACCCCTTCGTCGTTAGCCATGCAAAAAAAGAACACCTTTCTCGGTACTCTAGGGATCAACACCAAACAATTAGGAAAAGTTGCTTCTTCTCTAGCCCGAAGCACACCATAGTAGGACTTAACAAAAAAATCACCCTTATTCCCTTCCCAATCTCCAACCATCATGGCTAATCTGTTAAGTATGGTAACGACCGGCCGGTCGTTTTGAGTACTAGAACCATGTTCCCCTATTTAATGTTTCTTGTATTTTTGTTTGCTCTTTTGTGACTTTTGGAAATAGTTTGTTTCGTTTCGGAATAGCCTGGGAGTGAATTGGAACACTTAATTCCAAATTTGGAAGCTTAAGTTGTAACAGTTGATCAAGGTTTGACTTTTGAATAAACGACCTCGGATTTCTGATTTGGTGATTCCAATAATTTTATATAGTGATTTTGGACTTGATCGCATGTTCGAATTTGGATGTTCTTAGAAGGTTTTGGCTCTATTTGCTGCAAGTTGGCAATTTGAAGAGATGGGGAGTTTGTAAGTTTGACTGATAGTTGACTTTGATGTTATCGAAATTTGATTTGTGTTTCGTGACTTTGCGTAGGTCTATTTAATTGATTGGAACTTGTTCATGAAGTTAGGTTGTAATCTGAAATGTTTAGGCATGATTCGGACGTATTTGGCGAAGTTGGAATGATTGAAAAGATAACAAGGAATTTTGATCTTCGATTCTTGATTTTGTTGTTGTTTTGGATGTTTGAGCCTTAGGATAAGTTTGGATAAGGTGATACGACTTATTGGTATTGATTGTATGAGGGCTCGGGTGTGTTTCGGGATGGTTTCATTTCATTTTGGTGTTGTTTGGAAGTTGTTGGTGTCTGATGCACCACACCTGCTATGGAAGGTGCATAGGTGCGATGGTCACACTTGCGGTGCATTGTGCGCATATGCGCATGTTGGTATGCGGGGATGTCGCAGAAGCGAGGTGCTTACCTACGGAGTCGCGCGTGCGGAAGAGAGGTCGCAAGTGTGCATGTTGGTAAGGCTAGAGGTGGCCGCACTTACAAGTTTCTTGTCGCGCCTATGATGGCGAGATGCGCGTGACCTTAGCAAAAGGGGAGAAGGAGCCTGGGCAGCTCGCAAGAGCGAGCATCTGGTCACGGAAGCGATCATCGCGGATGCGATATTTTGGACCGCAGATGCAAATTTCCTGGCAGCATGTTATATTTCAAAGTTTAGCTCAGTTTCCATAAATTTGAGTTTTGGAGCTCGGAAAGAGGCGATTTTTGAGAAAATTTCCACTACTATTTTGAGGGTAAGTAATACCTACCTAGATTTGATTATATATCTTGATTACTCATGGATTTTAACCCCTAAAATCAAGGATTTAAAGTGTAGAAATTGAAATTTTTGGTATGAACTTAAGAGGGTGTATTTTGGGGATTTGTGGGCCGATTTGGACCCGAATTTGGAATCTAGTTATATATTTGGACTTGTGGGCTTATGGGTAGTCGGGATCTACCCCTAGTCTCGGGTTTTGACCATGTGGGCCCGGATTGACTTTTGTTGACTTTTTGAAATTTGATTAAAAATTGAAGCTTTAACATTTGGGATTATTTTTTATAGTATTATTTGACTCGTTTGAGTAATATTTGACTAGATTTGAGTCGTTTGGAGGTGAATTTGAAGGGAAAAGCTATTTTGAAAGGTTGAAGGTGTTACCGGAAAAAGGTAAGTCTCTTGTCTGTCCTTGTAAGAGGAAATCGTCCCCATAGGTGATCTATTTGCTATTTGTTGCATGATTTAGGTGCCACTTATATGAGAAGTGAAGAGTGTACATGTGTAGCTAGGTTATGACCTTACTCGGACAGAGTTAGGCTTATGATATGCCTTATTCGGACCTTATGAATTGTTTATGCATGCTTTTTTGATTCTATGACTACGTGATGAATCTTAATCATGATTAGAAGTCATGCTAGAGTTATAATTTGTTGATATGGATATGATGGGCTTCTTTCACCGTGTTGGGCTTTCTATTTAGTCGTAGTCAAACAATTGCCTTACTTGATTTATGATTTATTGGCTTTTGGCTTCTTTGCTCTTGTTAATGCCACGATCAGACTTAAAATGTTAAATAAGTACATTGAGTTGTTATGAAAGTGAAATATATGATTAGTCATAGCCATCTCTTATTGATGGCTTCATATTTTTGTTGAATGTTTGTTTGTCTAGTAAGCAGGTTAGGCGCCATCGCTACTGTTGGAGGGATTTTGGGTCGTGACAAGTTGGTATCAAATTTTTAGGTTCTAAGAGTCTCACAAGTCACTACCAGACCTAATAGAGTCTTGTGGATCGGTATAGAGACACCAGTATCTATATGCGAGAGGCTATAGGGCTTAGGAAACTATCCCTTTCTTGATTCATGATTCCTCTTCGTGTATTGATTATTGTCTGGACCTAAATCTTTCTCTTCTACTCTCTCACCGATGGTCAGAACTCGCGCTTCAGCAGCAGCGGGTGACGGAGAAGCAGCGCCACCAGCTATAGCCGGGAGAGGCGGGGCCTGAGGTAGGGTCAAGGCTCCCACCAGGAATCACACAGTCACGGCTAGAGTTGGAGCATTCACGAAGCTCATGGCCATGCCAGGGCAATTGCAGCGAACCCACCTGCGAATCAGGTGGATGATCAGATTATAAATGAGCATGTTGAGGCTCTAGTACCTACTGAGTATCCAGAGGATTTTGTTCTTGCACTAGTAGTTCCGGAGGCTATGGCCAAGACACTCAGTTTTATTGATACATTGACCCAGGCTAGAGTGGTTCCAGTGGCCCCAGCCTCATCTCAGGCATGAGGGGGAGCTCAGACCCCTGTTAATCGTCAATCGTACTCTGAAGCAGACGGCGGGGAGATTTCAGAGGTCGGAAGTATAGCTAGTTGGTGGTGAGCAACCTATTGTAGCGGCTAAACTTGAGATTATACCTGCCATGTCTTCTAAAGAGCAGAAAAGGCTAGAGAAGTTTCAAAGATTACATCTATCTCACTTTGATGCCGACGCTTCAAAGGATGCCCAGGATTTCTAGATCGACGTTATCAGATGCTTCGCAATTTGGGTTTGGTGGAGTCCAATAGGGTGGACCTCACTACATTTCAGTTGAGAGGGGCAGCTAGGAGATGGTGGCAGACTTGTGAGTTGGGCAAAACAACAGGTTCATCTCCTCTTACTTGGCCCCAATTCTCACAGTTGTTTCTTAAGAGGTACATCTCATGCACTAGGAGGGATGAATTGAGAGGTAAGTTTGAGCATCTTCAACAGTATCGCATTACTATGACTGAGTATGAGGAGAGATTCACAGAGTTGTCTCGTCATGCTGCTATCTTGATCTCCAACAAGGCGGAGAGGGTGAGATGATTTATTGAGTGTTTGAATTATGGCATCAGGATTGCTATGGCTCGAGAGTTGGGGATTCGAACTACTTTTCACCGGGACGTGGAGATAGCTCGACGTATTCGTAGCCATGGAAGAGAGGTTATGGTGAGAGATAAGGGACCTCGTCGTTCTGGTAGCTTCAGTGGTATCTCATATGGAGGTAGGGGTCAGTTTGGTAGAGGCCATCATAGCAGGCCGACTCATTCTGCACACCATATAGCCCATGGAGCAGTGGCTCGATCATCTTTTAGCACTCAAGCTCCATTATATTTCCGTGCTCTCCCAGTGAGTTTGTACCGTGCTCTGTCAATTTAGAGTTCTTCCGGCGGGTATTTAGACCACCAAGGGCAGGTTCAGATTCAGCAACCTCGGTGAGCTAGAGGTTGTTATGAGTATGGAGAGATTGGCCACATGAGAAAGCGGTGTCCCAGGCTTGTTATGGGCGTAGCTCCACAGAGTTAGCCAAGGGTTCCCGCGCCAGTTGCTCCAGCCCCTACCTAGTTAGCTAGGGGAGGACATGCAGCTAGAATTCGCCCTAGATGAGAGGGCCAGGTAGGTGGAAATCAGACAGTAGTGGTCAGGCTCATTGCTATGCTTTTCCGGGTAGAGCCGAGGCGGTGGCCTTAGATGTTGTGGTCACAGGTATGGTTTCGGTTTGTCATAAAGATGCTTCTATATTATTCGATCCGGGGTCTACCTAATCATATGTGTCACCGCATTTTGCTCCTTATTTGGTTATGCCTCGTGGTTCTCTTGATATTCTTGTTCATGTATAGGTGATTCTATTGTGATGGATAGCGTATACCGATCTTGTGTGGTTACTATTGGGGTTATAGGAATAGGGTTGATCTCCTGTTGTTGAATATGATTGATTTTGATGTGGTTTTGGGTATGGATTGGCATTGTATCATGTTATTCTTGATTGTCACGCTAAGACCGTGACGTTGGCTATGACGGGGTTGCCAAGGTTGGAATGGAGGATTCTCTTGGACATACTCCTAGTAAGGTGATTTCATTCCTGAAGGCTCAACGAATGATTGAGAAGGGGTATTTGACGTATTTGGCCTTTGTTAGAGATACTAGTGTTGAGACTCCTATTGTCGATTCAGTCCCTGTGGTAAGGGAGTTTCCGGATGTGTTCCCTGCAGACCTATCAGGCATGCCACCCGATAGGGATATTGATTTTAGTATTGATTTGGTGATGGGCACTCAGCCTACATCTATTCCACCGTACCGTATGGCTCTAAATGAGTTGCAGGAGTAGTTGTTGGATAAGGAATTCATCAGGCCAAGTGTTTCTTCCTGGGGTGCACCGGTGTTGTTTGTGAAGAAGGATGGTTCCATGAGGATGTGTGTTGATTATAGGTAGTTGAACAAGGTCACTATCAAGAACAAGTATCTATTGTCTCGTATTGATGATTTGTTTAATCATCTTGAGGGTGCCAGGGTGTTCTCAAATATTGATTTGAGATCGGGTTATCACCTGTAGAAATTAGGGCTTTAGACAACCCTAAGACGGCCTTCAGGACTTGTTATGGACATTATGAGTTCTTGGTGATGTCCTTTGGTTTGACTAACGCCCCAGCAACATTCATGCATTTGATAAAGAGAGTGTTCCAACCATATCTGGACTCTTTTGTCATTGTGTTCATTTATGATATCTTGGTGTATTCCCGTAGTAGGGAGGAGCATGAGCAGCATTTGAGGATTGTGTTTCAGATTCTACGGGAAAAGAAGTTATATGCCAAGTTTTCCAACTGTGAGTTTTGGTTGGATTATGTGGCGTACTTGGGCCACGTGGTGTCTAGGGAGGGTACCAAAGTGGATCCAAAGAAAATTGAGGCAGTTCAATGTTGGCCTAGAGCTTCTGCAGCTAGAGAGATTAGGAGTTTCTTGAGTTTGGCAAGCTATTATCGTTGTTTTGTGGAGGGATTTTCATCTACTGCAACCTCATTGACCAAGTTGACTCAGAAAGATGTTCGTTTTAGATGGTCTAATGAGTGTGAGGAGAGCTTTCAGAAGTTCAAGACTGCTTTGACTACAACTCGAGTATTGGTGTTACCCACAGGTTCAAGGTCATACACGGTGTATTAAGATGCTTCATGAGTCGGCCTTGGCACGGTGTTGATGCAGGCTGGTACGGTGATATGCTTATGTGTCACGGCAACTAAAGCCCCATTAGAAGACTTACTCGAGTTATTTGGAGTTGGCGGCTATTGTGCATAATTGGTGTTGGTATGATTAGATGGGGGCTCAGGTGTGTTTCGGGATGGTTTCGGATCATTTGGAAGTTGCTAGTGCCTAATGCACCGCACCTGCGATGGAAGGTGTGCAGGTGTGATGGTCACCCCTGCGGTCATTGTGCGCAGATGCGCATGTTGGCTAGGTTGGCAATGCCGCAGAAGCGAGGTGCTTGTAGCACCTGCGAAGTCGCGCCTAGGGAAGAGAGGTCGCAGGTGTGCATGTTGGTCAGGCCAGAGGTGGCCGCACCTGCGGTATCTTGTTGTAAGCGTAGATGTGTGTGACTTGGCGCAGAAGCGGAGAAGGAGCCTGGGCAACTCGCAAATGCGAGCGTGTGGTCGCGGTTTAGCTCTTTTTCCATTATGCTATATTTCGAGGTTTAGCCTGACAACATGCTATATTTCGAGGTTTAGCTCTTTTTCCATTATTTTGAGTTTTGGAGCTCGGAAAGAGGTGATTTTTTAGGAGAGTTTCACTACTACTTTGAGGGTAAGTAATTCCTACCCATATTTGATTACATATTTTGATTCCCCATGGATTTTAACCCCTAAAAACAGGGATTTAAAATGTAGAAATTGGGGTTTTTTATATAAACTTAAGAGGATGTATTTTGGGGGTTTGAGGGTCGATTTGAACTCAGATTTGGAATTCACTTATATATTTGGACTTGGGGTTATGGATAGTCGAGATCTACCCTTAGACTCGGGTTTTGACCATGTGGGTCCCGGTTAACTTTTGTTGATTTTTTGGAATTTGATTAAAGATTAAAGCTTTAATGTTTGGGATTGATTTTTAATAGCATTATTTGACTCGTTTGAGTAATATTTGACTAGATTTGAGCCGTTTGAAGGTAGATTTGAAGGGAAAATATATTTTGGAAGGTTCAAGGTGTTACCGGGAAGAGGTATCTCTTGTCTATCCTTGTAAGAGGGAATTGTCCCATAGTTTGATCTATTTGCTATTTGTTGCATGACTTAGGTGCCACTTATATGCGAGGTGATGAGCGTATATCGGTAGCTAGGTTATGACCTTAGCCAGATAGAGTTAGGCTTATGATAGGCATTATTCGGACCTTATGAATTGTTTATTAATTTTTTTTCATTCAATGACTACATAATGAATCTTAATCATGATTAGAAGCCATGGTAGAGTTATAACATGTTGATTTGGATATGATGGACTACTTTCACCGTGTAGGCTTTCTATTTAGTCGTAGTCAAACAATTGCCTTACTTGATTTATGATTTATTGGCTTTTGGCTTCTTGTTATTGTTGATGCCACGATCAAACTTAAAATGTTAAATAAGTACATTGAACTGTTATGAAAGTTGAAGTAGCCTCGACTCATGTAGTGGCTCTTATTTATCTATGAATGTTGACCAACTCATATCATGATTATGAAAAGGATTGAGTAACTGATATTGTATTCTTTCTCTTGTTTGAAAAGCATGTTTAAATTCCAGGTTGTCATGTTTCTACTGGTGAGCTTAATTGATTGTATCATGCTTTATTTCATGTTCTAATTATGTTTTCATATGCTCATTGAGCTATTAGTAAGTGTCGGTGTCGATCGTCACTACTTCTTCTAGGCTAGAGTTGATACTTATTGAGTATCATGGTTTTGTACTCATACTACACTTCTGCACATTTTGTGTGAGTTCTGAGGGTGGTATCAGTAGTACCTAGTGATGGCAAAATGGAAAAAGAAACATTTATTCATCCATGTTATCCACTAAAAAATGGGTTGGATAATGAATTTTTTTAAAATGCGTCAAAAACCAATGGATTTAACTTTTACATTTGCAAAGACTCAAATTGGGATTCTCAAGTCTGGGAGACTAGGAATTCTCCCGAAAGTGATCATATTTAAGAAGCCATGGATAGTATTGATATATATATATATTATCCGCATGTTAACCCATTTTCTATCCGTATTAAATATGGTTCGGGTCGGATATTTTATCCGTCTTTTGCATTACCCGTTTTCGACCCGCCCACATCCAACCCAGACCACCCGCTTGCTACCACTAGTGTACCCATTGAGCTGAGTAAGAGTATTTTGTTGGAGACTTCGTGGTGAACTGCTTTACTTGATTCGATCTGCAGCATATGGGGTCCCCCTTCCTTACTATTTTATCCGAACGGACGTTATTGTTCAGTTGAGACTATATACTCTTGTTAGATGCTTGTGATGATTTTTTGACACCAGTTCGTGGAACTTGTGAGACAGTTGTAGTCGCGTTTAGACCCTGTAGGATTCAGGCATTTATTATATTGATATCTTAACTTATTCCGCCTTGTTATTTATATCATGATTCAGCTAAAGGCTTAATAGTTGAATCATATTGTTGTTGTTGAGTGTTGGCTTGCCTAGCAAGCAGGTTAAGCGCCATCACGACCTTTGGAGGGATTTTGGGTCGTGACAAGTATTCTGCTTGTTGAGCAAACTCCATCCATCCCTGGAATTCAATGAACTCCTAGTCTTGCAAGTTCCTCCTAAACTTCAAATCCCAATGCGTATCTCCACCTTATATCCTCCGTACGCTTTGAATCGACATCTTTTTTTGGCATGAAATCTTGTACATGATAGGAAAAGTGATACTCAAAGTGTTACCTCCACGCTATTTATGTCCCCAAGAGCTTACTCTACTACCATCACCCAACCGATTCATTATTAAAAAACCATAATGGCTAATTGAATTTTTCCCTTAGAGATGGTAGAAGCGCAGTAAATGTTTTACATTGAAGACGTGCCATGAAAATTATGAGAATATAGCATGGGGCCTTTGGCTAGGAAATTAGTGTAAAATATATTCTAACGCACTTCTCACACCAATATAGGCAATGTTGGAGAATGTCGCAGCCATAAAGTTATGAGCTGGTAATCGACCAATGCTTCTCTCTCTCTCTCTCTCATTTTTTTCTTCCTTTTCTTGTGTGTGGTTGCCAAACAGTTGGGGGAATAAGTGGCAAATGTTCCTTTAATGGAAGAGGAAATTTGACAAACCTGAGAAGCCAATTCAGCTGTTGGTGCCAGTACTACAACCTGAGGACTTTGAGATGATGGTTTGCTAAGTCCTTGAAGTTCTTCTTGCCTAAGACGTTGAATAAGTGGTAGTAGATATGCCAAAGTCTTTCCAGATCCACTTTGATCAGATATTATGCAGCTCTTTCCAGCAATGATGGGTCCAAATGTCATGGCCTGCAAGTAGTCTATAATTACTTCTTGTAAGAAGCATAAATAGAGATTTCTCAAAATAATACATTGGGACTAAGGACAGCCATCTAAAGACAGATAAGAAATTGCCGGCACGAAAAAATATTAAAGCAGGCATTGCTGGGCCGTATTTTGAGGGAAATGAAGCGTCACAGGAATCATAATACAAAATCAAGCATAGCTTGAAAACATCCAGAAGAAATATTTTAAAAGCAGGCTATTCAGAGGACACATACTAGCCAATTGAAGCAGAGGTAAAGATACCAAGATAGATATATTGATGATGCAATTCAAACTACCATATCCACGAGACTGTTGGCATGTTAACCGCTATCAGAATTGCTGCAAAGCAATGAGGCAACCTGGACTATTGACCATTCCACGCTCAAAATAAAGTAAATTATCTACCTGAATATGTGAAGGGCGCACAAAGTGCTGATTCCTTAAGGATTCTATCATATAGTCACTGCATCCCAACTCTTGAAAGGATTTTCTACTAAAGAAATTGTTTTCATCATCCAAGTTTCGCCTTTCTCTGAAAATTTCTTCCCTCTTAAGTCTGTAATGACTTGATCCCCCACCCCATCCACGTAAGGGAGAAGCCGAAGCTTTTGATCCAGGATGAACTACTCTTGCAGATTGTGCATGAGAATCACTGCTATAGTCTGCGAAATGTTTGCTATTTTCGATAGCTATATCTCTATCTTCGTCTTCCACTCTGATTAATTTTTGGAAACTCTTTCTGTCTTCTAGCTGCTGAATTTTGGCACGACCTCTAGGAAGACTAAGTGTTTGTTGCTCTTCTAGATCAGGTTCATTATATGAACTGAATGATGATCGGGAAGAGGCATCTGTAATATTTTGTTTGTCGTGATCAATAACATTGCGTTCTTTCTTTTTTGTGTAGCTTTTTCTTACTAGATCTCTCATTCTTCGAAATTTCAGTCTGCCGAAATTCCCTGTCAATCCCCTAGTCGAAGCTGCAGAGCCGTAAGAAAGAACATCAAAATAGAGGAAAAGCATAGGAAAGAATTTACATACAACACATTTGGAGATTTATAAGAGGGACCAATATATATCTGATTAGAAACATAAAGTAATACACATCCTGAACTTTATGGCAGTTTTAATCCCTCAAAGCTCGTGATATAATCAGCAGATGAATGTAAACCATCTGATAATTTGGCTTGGCAAGTAACTAATAAAATATGGCACACATGTTTTCTTCTCAATTGATAAATAAAAGACTGCATAAGTTGCAATCTTAAGCACAGTGAACTCAGTACTTCACTCTACAGGAGGATAGATAATCATAGTAAGCAAAGGAAGATTGTTGCATATACTCTGTAAATAGCGCTACACATTCCTTTCCTCTATACTGTATCGCTCACTTTGGAAATTAAAAACCTAATACACCAAAAAAAGTGCAAGCTTCAGATCCAACATCATACATGCACAAAATTGCCCACTGGTAGAAATCAGACTGAAACAAACAATATTGTCTTTTACTTTTTCCCTTGCTCTATCAATACTAGATTGCTCATCTTGCCTAGTACATAAAACATTTCACCAAAAAAAACCAATCCTGATATCCAATTAGCATTAATATTCACAAAAATTCCTCCATATATTTTATTTTTGACTTCTTTTCCTTAAAAAAAAGTTCCTTTCCTCTTTCACGTTTAACAGCCCATTTTGGATAGTACAAAAGCTAACACACCTGAAAACTTGCTTCAATTAACATTTAACACAGTATACAAAATTCTGCATTATTAATAAACTAAGATATCTAAAACAATTGTAAACAAAAAGGCCAAAATGTTACTTAGTGTGACCATATTTCCTATTTTAGTTTGTTATGGAGAAAAAAATTGAAACAATTTAACTTAAACTGTTCATTTTAGGCCAAGTTATGACATGTTTAAAATGACAAGCTTCATTTTACCTTCATTACTGCTACTCTGAGATGGAGGAGGGTTGTTGTTGTCAGGAGAAGTAGAAGCGAGAGGTTTCCAAGAGAGAACTTCCTTGGAAGGGATAGAAGAGTCGTCATCTTCAGTACCTCCCCATACTATGAATTTATCTCCGCTCTCTTTATCTATGAGCTGGTAAGCCCCTGGTGTGTCCATAGGCATACGACTGTAAGCAGCTTTAGTTGAAACCACCACCCTTTTGCAACTACTACCAACATTTCTGTGCAGCAGAAGAAGATTAACAGGATTCCCACATACGTTTTGGAATTTGAAGCGTACGGGCGCCGCCACCGCCACCGTCGGTGCTGGTGCTCTTGGTGCAGAAAGCATTGTGGTTTAAGCTAGTCTTGCTGAATTTGGATAGGATCAATTTGGGAATTGATAATGCAAAACTTAAAAACTTTCCTGCGCAATGTACAAATGTTGTTGCACATAGCACAATACGCTTTATGATGATACAGGTGACAAGAATGGAGGAGTATTTTTGTGAATAATGCCAACTTGATATTTAGCAAATCAATTCTTACAAAAGTATGTGTTGATCATGTACAAACTAAATAATTTTTAAATTGTCAAATACATAAACAGCCCTAAAGTTATCATATTTTTTCACTTAAATACCTCAACTAAGATATTACTTATTAGACAAAAAATATAAATAAAGCGCATGATATCTACACACGATTAATATTGCGAAATATCAAATTAAATGAACACATGTGATTACTCCCATTCTACTTCCTTCTTTTTCTTTTTTTTTCCTTTCTTGATTCTTCGGGATTACCAACCATATTCTAGATGTAAAAACAAAACTATTACTTTTCTCGGCACCTCTTTAGAGCCAAACTAAAAACTTTAGTATTTAAATTGTGACTAATGAAATTTTATGCTTTTCTCATTAGTTTCTTAGAGTAAAAATTGAAAATTATCAAAAATTTGTTGTGAATAATGGAGACAAGACTAGTGAGAATATGTTCTATTGCAAAGAAACTCGAGTGGAGAAATGGAGTAGTTATCTCTACCTATTCGGGTATCTCGAGGATAAAATAAGAGAAGATGGCACTATGAACATGAAAAAAATGGAGTAATTGTTTCCATATTTTCAGTCACTATAATCACTTTATTGACCTCAACAGTAGATAGTCACCCGATCTCTACCATATTCGTCGCCCTCACTCTCCATTCATCCGATTTCTTTTCATTAAATTGCTAGTCGCCATCTCCCATAATACTCTCATGGAGAACCCCCTAAGCATAACACAAAAAGCACCAATAAACTGCACATAAATCATCTATCTAATCCCATCACACCATCATCTCTCTATCCTATTGAATGTCAGCTTTAGACATAAGAGTTCCCAATAGCATAATAACCACACTTTTGGTTCCATTATTTGGAGTTGGGTCGAGGCACAAAAAAGAGAAAAGAAGCTCCTTGACGGGTTGTCGGCCGATAAGATGGTACAGATGTGGTGGTGGTAGAGAGGAGATAAAGGTAAGAAGAAAAAGAAACTCTCATGTTATACTCTTAATGTAAATCACTCTTTGTGCCACATCAGCATGAAGCTTTCAAGAATCACATTTTGACATATATTAGAATCACTAATCCAATATCAATTTCAGCGTCTTAGTTGGATTGTAGCATGTGGTATCTCTTCAAATTCGTATTGATGAAAAATAAACTCACCACGTGGACTAATATTACTATGATAGGTGTCATAGGAATCGAAGTAATAAAGAAGAATGATATGTAGAGAAGATATGAGTCATACCCACGGATCGTCCACTAAGATATCGTGCATGTTAGCTGAAAAAGAGAAAACATGTATGGGGCTGATAATAAGGACATTGGAAGCCACATAGATGAAAATCATTAATAGCCACGTATATGGAAAAAAACCAGATGAATCCCTAATTATGTGCGATCGGCTATTATCACTTTAACTATTACAAATCACTTATGTAATGGGTAATTAATGTAATAAATACTAGTAACACACAGGAATTAAATAGGGCAAGCGGTTATGAATTGTACCCTTATATAAATTTTATTTCCATATTTTGTATCCCCATCGAGAAAAATGCAAAGTGATACTACCAATTTTCAATATTTTTGTTGTTATCTTCCATTGGAAGATCTTGTCCTTTCCTATTGGAAGAAAGCATCAATCATCAATAAGATTTATATGTAACAGTCTGACCGGTTATTTTGAGCATTGTCATTCCGTTTGTTGGTTTGAGGTCTTGACTTGCTTCATATGATGTATTACGTCTTGCATGTATGGTCAGTTTTGGTCTTCGAGTTGTTCAGAATTGATTTGAGAGAATGATTCTTAAATATGAAGCTTTAAGTTGGAAGAGTTGACCAAGTTTGACGTTTATGTATTTGACCTCCGATCGGAGTTTTGATGGTTTCGTTAGGTTCAGATGGTGATTTTGGACATAGGCGTATGCTCGGATTTGCATTTGGATGTTTCTAGAAGGTTTTGGCAGTATTTGGTGAAAATTGGCAATTTGAAGATTTAGAATGTTCATGAGTTTGACGGGGAGTTGACTTTGATGATATCAATTTCATATTGTTGTTTCGGGGGTTGGAATGGGTTTATTATATCATTTGGAACTTGTGTGCAAAACTTGAGGTCATTCCGAGTTGATTTTATATCGTTCGACACGAGTTTTGGAAGTTAAAGTTCATTAAGTTTGAGGTACGATTCGTGGTTTTGATGTTGTTATGTATCATTTGAGGCCTCGAGTGGGTCCTTGTTATATTTTTGGTCTTGTTGGCATGTTCGGACAGGTTCGCGAGGGGATTAGGTGAGTTTCAGACGGATTTTAGACCATTTTGGGCCATGTCGGTTACTGTTAGTTTCTACTGGTTTCTGATACTTAATTCGTTCTTGGCGATTGGGAGGATGAAGCCATGATCGCGTAGTGTTAGGAGATGGTCTTATTTGCGCTCGCATCTGGGACCACGCGTTCGCGTAGCGTTGAGCTAGGCTAGGTAGTCATAATGGATTCTTCTTCGTGTTCGCACTGGTTTGTTCGCGTTCGTGAAGGTCTGGCAAGTGTGTTCAACGCGTTAGGGAGGGAAGTACCGCGGTAGTGTAAAATATGGAAGTGCGATTTTGTGCATCACAATTGGTGCAACCTCGACTGCGTAGGTACCACTGGGCAATGCATATAAGTACTCTATTTCAGACCTTGAGCTCATTTTATCATATTTTGAGTTATAGAGCTCGAATAGGCGATTTTGGAGGGAAGTTTCACCACATGGATTGGTGTAAGTATTTTTTACTCGATTTTGATTATATTACATGATTCTATCTTCAATTTTGGCATTTGATTGGTGATTCTAAAAAAAAAATTGGGGGGTTTTGTCTAAACTTTCCTAAAGTGAATAGTTGGGTTTTGAACATCAATTTGGAGTCGGTTTTGAGTGAAATTAGAATGGTTGGACTCGTATTCGAATGGATTTTTGGAATTTGTGAGTTTCTCGGGTCCCGGGGTGCTGGCCCTGGTTAATTATATTGTTGACTTTGAGTATTTGATTAAAGATTCGCCCTTTATCGCATAGGTTTGTTTTCTATGATATTGTTTGATATTTTTTAGTTGCTTTTGCCTAGTTTCGAGCCCTTCAGAGGTTGATTTACCCGGGATGACATTTCTAGAGTATTATTTGATTTGCTCGGTATTTGATTTGGCTTGTTCGAGGTAAGTACTATATCTAAACTTGGAATTAAGGGTATTTATCCTTGAAAACTATGATATGTGAGATGTGTTGGGGGTGCCACATGTGCTAGGTGACGGGCGTGTGTGCGTGCACTAGGGTATTCATGATCCCGGTAGTCCTTGGACTATTATATGCCTTATTTTTCTATCATGCATCATTGATATCATATTTTCTCCGTTCATATGATTATGTGGGTTATTATTCATGCTATAAATCATTTCTAGGCTATCTGCTTAATTGTTTGAGATGTGATAGGGCTATTTTTGCCATGTTGAGCTATTTGCCTTAGTCGTAGTCACACTGTTCAGTCATGATAGTTACATTCACATGTTCTATCTATGTCTTTTTGCACATTCGATAAGTCGACTCATATGTTATTGGTGTCCTTGTACGTGACACGAATATGAGTTGTATTTGGGGCATATTATGATATTTCATGTTATATAATTGGATTATGTTTTTTGTGAGATGTTGGCATATGGAGACTTGAGCGGATTGATGACTCATGTGGGCCGTAGAGCCATAGTATGAGTTATGTTGGATCCGGTTGCACGCTGCACTGATTATATTGATATTGAGGTGGCACGTAAGCCAGGCCCCATATCGGGCTAAGTGTTACTGATTTTGAGGTTACGCGTGCACCAGGCCCCACGATTGGGTTATGTGATTATGATTAGCGCTTGGGAAGGATCCACCCCTTCAGAGTCTGACATGTCAGCAATGGGCGCAAGCATAATGTTATATATATGTACTTTGGTGAGGGGCATCTATGTCAGGCACCCGTAAAGTGCTAAGTGTTATTATGTGTGATGGTGAGGGCCTTATGCCAGGCACTGTGAGCGTGCTAAGTGTGGTTGTTCTTGATGGTTTTACTGTGATGATATTGAGCTGACGTGTATATTTGACATGTAGGCTTAGAGATGTATTTTCCTCATGCTAGACGGTAATATGACGTTTGATGACTTGACTTGTATATTTGACATGTAAGCATGGAGATGTACTTTTCTTATGCTAGACGATATATGACATTTGATGGCTTGACATGTACATTGGCATGTAGGCATAGAGATGTACTTTCTTCATGCTAGTTGGTAAATAAAAAGGCTTATATGATGTTGGATAAACCCAATTCTTTTGATAAGCTCATGTAAATTGATTTTTAGTGGTAAGATTTGGACTTGAACTGTTATACTTGAAAAACATGTCTCTACTTTCTCGTAACTATGAACGAGCTTAGTATAATATCTCTTAAGTTATATACTTTTATCATCTTCATTATATTGTTATGAATTGTTATTGGCTATTGGTTTTGGACTCTAACCATCTTTCAAGCTCGTTAATGCTTTCAACCTGAGGTTAGGTTTGTTACTTGTTGAGTATATAGTGTCGTGCCCCCTTTTTCTCACGAAATCGGGTTTCGACATTTTTGGGACAACTTCTTTTGAGAGGGTAAGGAATTGAGAGAGTCACCACCTAATGGATCAAGGTGTGTTAGGGCACCTAGAACAATTAACTCATAGAACCAGTTTACATCACCAGAGATAGGGTAAGGGCTCAAATTACCTTGAGGGGAAGGTGTTAGGCACCCCTCGAGGTCCACAATGGTGGATCCTGGCCGAACTTAAATTAAGCGAATTAGTCTAAAAAAAAGAGAAGAAAACAATTTGACCAGATGCGATATCCAATTTATTCTAAACAGGATTATAGGGGGGTCCCCAATTTTTTAGCCTATAGGATCATTCCATACAATACTTTGTGACTCCCTCAAGTTGGGGTGTCACTCATAGTATTAGCGCACGGGGTATCATCTACTTACTACCCAATTACTATCTTTAAGTTGTTACTTAAGCGTTCTAGCAGTTTCTAGCTCGTTCCTTATGCGTGCACTACACGTCCCTTACCTATGGCCCTGGAGGCATTAGGACCTCTATTTGGGATAGTTCTAGGCCAACCTATATTAAAAATGTGAAATCTAGGCGACGAACAATAACAGATAGGACTTTCAGATAAGGAACAAGTATGGACTCATATTGACCTCCGCACATAGACAACAAAATCACGCAAACTTTATTACTTTGGAATCCTATCGACAGGATATCTATGTGGGAAAACAGAATGCAGAGACAATTTATTAAGGCGAGCATTAAGACCTATTTGTTTGCCTACTGATTTTATTCAGCATGAATCTGGGCACTTCATGCAGTAATATGGCACAATTATAAACCCAGAATCATTTTAAGTCCTACAAATATATTTCCTAAGTGATTGACGGTAGCAAACGAATTAAGAGTCGACCAGGCCTATAGACATGATTTCTAAGTGTAGCACTGATTTTAACTCATAAGGACAGGTTTTTATTCCTTTTAAATCCTATAGGCATGCTTTCTAAGTCTGAAGCTGATTTAAACTCTATAGGCAGGATTTCTAAGTTTGGAACTGATTTCACCCTATAGGCATGATATATATTAGATTTAAATCCTATAGGCATGATTTCTAGGTTTGAGACTGCTTTCACCCTATAGGTAGGATATCTATTAGCTTTAAATCCTATAGGCATGATTTCTAGGTTTAAGGTTGATTTCACCCTGTAGGCATGATATCTATTAACCGCATGTGGGCAGACATTAAGCAGATTGCTAGGAAAGATCATTATTTCAAGCAAATAGGATCCTATAGACATGGTCACAAATGCACATTGGGTTAAAAATATGTGTAAGATCCTATGAACAAGATTTCTAATGCAGAATTAACGGAAAAGCCTATAAACAGAATCTCTAGTATGCGAATGTAAAAATACAGAATCAAACAATCGGAAAAAATCCTATAGACAGGATCTCTAAACAAGTACGACACTCACATGATTCAATCAACATAATTAAACCTATAGGCAGGATTTCTACCCGACTTTAACAAAGATATAAGAACCCCCCCCCCTCCCCAGCTTTTACTAATAAACCCCAAATATGTTATTACAGAGATTACCACAGCCCAGAATATTGAATGAATTAAATAATAGTAGCAATTACACTATAGGAAGCCTTCATAGGCCCAATCTAAACTTGGGAACTAGGCCTTCAATCATAACAGATTTGGAGCATAGTAGTGATCCATCTATGACACATAAAATTAGGTTTCCAGTGTGTCAAAGTTCCAAAGGGATTCAGGGACCCCGGACAATGCTCACACCAGAACCACATTCGGAAAATAAATCACAAAAAGATTGGAAGACCAGCCCCAATGTGTCAGAGTTCGGAGGAGTCTCAAGAACCCTAGGCAGTGCTCACACTGGGGGTGGTGAGAACCTAAATGAATAAGAGTAGGAGTTTGAAAACCAGTGCATAAAGGGTAAATGGGGTAGGTTTTAAAAATAGTTTAATTATCAAAAGCAAGCAAATTCAGAATACAGAGTTGCAGACAGAACTGCACCAAGAAACAAAAAAAAGTTCATGTTTAGTACATAGTTCAAACAAATTGGCATTTGATTAGGCTAAATATTGAAGCAATCATGGTTTAAACACAAAGACAGAAACAGACTGAACCTATAAATTAAACCACAAACATATTTGATTACATGCTTACAGTAACTGGCAAGGTTGAGAACAAGAAACAGACTGAACTAACCTAGGAAAATGGGTCACCTTATTTGAAGTAACTTAGTTTATCATTATTACTAAATGTGATCATGTAGTCACATAGAAAGAAGAATCATGCTGAGGATTGAAATAGACTAATCGAATAAAGCATAGAATAGTAAGAGTTAAGGCATACTAGTTGAGAAGAAAGCAGGTAAGAATGCAATAGCAGTCAAATTCCAGAGCATTTGGCCTTGGCTTTCGGCCGGCCAAATAATAGTCACTTATTGCAGAAATCAGAATAAGAGAATAAAGAGAGAGCTTAAGTTTTTGTGAGAACAGAGAGTTCGAGAGTTGTCCTAAAGGGAGTGAGGAAGGAGGTTTAAATAACACTTAATGAAGTAAACAAATAAGGTAATGAACTAGTCATACACAAATAACATATGAAAATAACTTAACAATTAATTAAGGTCGGCATGAATCAATTAACAAGACAGAATCAAGTAAAGTCAGGCTAGTACCACTTAATTTAAGGAAAACCTTATATGGAATCAATCAGTAGTCAAGTACTAGGTTAAATATGGTAAGAAATAATTCCAAAATCAATTAGAATCCGAGTTCAATAATCGAAACATAAAATCAGGCCAGTAAGGTTAAGTTAAGGGAAGTAGCACAAATTATTAATCAAACATTGGTCCAAATAAGGTAAGAACATGTAACCGCATAAGTAAACACCAGTACTGTACGAAAAAGGAAGACATGATTTCAAACCCTAATTTGGGTAAGTAAAAATCACTTAGCAATTAACGCCAGAGTTAAAGGCAAACAGGTAGAGACAATATTAAAGGGCAGAAACACAAAGGCATGTAGATGAAACTAATTAAAGTAAGTAGAATCAGTCAAAAAGGAAAACTATTAAAGGATAAAACATTTTTGGCAAAAATCTGTTAAAAATCAAAACCCTAATTCTAGGGTAAACAAGATCGGTCAGGAATAATAATAGAAAAGGACTAGAAAATATAGAGATAGAAGAATTGAAATTTTAAAGGAGAAATACCAAAACAAACATAAACTCGTTTCAGATCTAAACAGATTCAACCAAAAAATAGCCAGATTCATAAAAATAAAAAGAAGTTGAACCAAATGTGTTTTGAACCAGAGATTTGAAACCCTAAGATACAAAAATATTCGTACTCACAGGTATTGGGATGAACATAGACGGAAATAGCCAAGATATGAGAGACTTTGAACCATATCTGGTTCGAGTCTCTTGAGATTCACTTGCCATTTGAGGTAAATGAATCAAGTAACATCAAGATCGGGTAAGCAATAGAGAAACAAAGCCAAATAAGTCAGGGAATCAATGGGGAATCCCATGAATCAAAAAGGGAAAGTGTGACGGCGGGCAAGAGTTTGGGGGGGTAAGAGATGTGAGGAGAGGAAAGTATCAGAAGACGGCAGGATGGGGAGAATGAATTAGGGTTTAGGGGTGTTTGGTATATTAAAAAGGTTTGGAGGATTTAGGGTCGTTGATCTTCTGAGATCAACGACCAGGATTAGATTTTAGGTGGGGCGGGTTTAATTGGACGAGTATGGGTATGGGTAGTTGGGTTATTGTATTGAGTATTGGGTTATTGGGCTGGATAGGGTATTGGGCTGGGGTAGGTCCGAAAAAATCAATTAAAAAGGGGTATGTTTTAAATACACATTTAAATTAATAAAATAATTTATAAAAATAATTAATAAATGATAAAAATACTATTTTTATATGAAAATGATTTATAATAATTACTTAATATTATAAAAATATAAAAAGTCATTTTTCATGTAAATAATGTAATTATGCATATATGGGATATTATTGCAAAGTTATTGCAATTGTAGCCTAAAGATACAAATATAATTATGCATAAAATAATTAAAGCTCAATATAAATATAAATGATAAAAGTTAAGTAATAAATTATTTTAAAATTATTTGTGATGCAATTAGTAATTATTTAGATAATAAAATACTGGAATATATTGATTAAAAATCCTCTAAGAATTACAGAAAAGTATTGAAAAATACTGGTTGATGCTCATGCACTATTTTGAAAGTATATATTTTTAAAATATATATGGGAAAAATTGGGTATTAATAGCTGCCCCTCTTTACCCGGGAAGGATGAAAGAGTTGTTGGGTAAAAATATGATGGTCAATTTTGACCGAATAGGGATTTGAGAGATGTAGGTCGCACTCTGATTTCCGAGCTGCCTACATATTCCTGGTTTTATAGGAATCAGGTCGTGTGTAGTTATGGATCCATCGGCGGAATAAACCGATGGAGTTGTTACAAGGACACACAAGGTTTCGAATATGATGAAACGATTATGGTGAACAATCAGGTTTAAAATAATTTGAAGGAACTAGAGCGGGATTGCTCTTGTTAGGATAACAGTTACTTACCGAGTCACCTGCAAATCCATAAAAGATATATCGCGAGCATATATATAAATTTGAGTAAATTTAGACATGATCCAAATTTCCTTCAGACCATGAAAACTGTCTTTGGAGGGTGAGGATGACGTCCTTAGACCATGATGTCCAGGGCCATGAGTTGTGCGGTAAGGGATTTGCAGGCCATGAAATGATGTTCTCGGGCCATGAAAATGGTGCATCCGAACCATGACACCTTTGAATAATGTGAAAATTTGAGAGATCCTCAGGACATGGCATGATGTCCTCCGGCTATGAGAATGGTGCCTTTAGACTATGACGCCTTCGGACAAGTTGGCTATATTTCAGCCCATGAGATGCAGAGGTATGATGCTAGAGGCAACAAGACATAGCTTAGTCTTGTGTGAAGTTGAGGGCAGAGCTTAGCCCGATGCAAGAGAGGCAATGCTTAGTCTCGTGTGAGATTCGGGATAGTGCTTAGTCCCATGCAAAGTGAAGGTAGCGTTTAGCCTCATGCAAATAGAGAGTCGGGGCTTAGCCTCATGCAAGGATTGAGACATGGCTTAGTCTCATGCAAAGAGAAGGCAGTGCTTAGCCTTATGCAAGTGGAGAGGCAGGGCTTAGCCTCATGCAAGGATTGAGACAGGGCTTAATCTCAGGCAGAGAGAAGGTAGTGCTTAGCCTTATGCAAATAGAGAAACATGGCTTAGGCTCATGCAAGGATTGAGACAGGGCTTAGTGATGTGTGGCTATAATTCATGATTTAACGCATTATGTGCCTCGAATTTTACGTGCTTTAATGATAAAAATACACTTTGTTTGAGGACGAACGATTTTCTTAAGATGGGGAGAATGTAACGACCTGATAGGTCATTTCGAGAGTTAGCACCCCGATCCCCTAATAACTGTTTTCCCCATGTCTATTTCTGCTTTTGGGACTTTTTGGAACGTTGAATGGTGAAATTCGGAGAGTTTTTGGACACATAGTCCTTATATGTGAGTTTAAGCTTTAGAAATCGGACCGTAGTTGGAACTATGAGAAGACGGGTCCGAAATGGGATTTCATCAACTCTGTTAGCTCCGTTGGGTGATTTCGAAGTTAGGAGCATGTCTGAAATATGCTTTCAAGGTCTGTAGTAGATTTAGGCTTCAATTGGCGAAAGTTGGAATTTCGGCGATTTTGACCGATAGGTGAAATTTTGATATCAGGCTAGGAATGGAATTCCGAGAGTGGCTGTAGGTCCGTCGTGTCATTTGTGACCTGTGTGTAAAATTTTAGGTCATTCAAACTAGTTTTGATGTGTTTCGGCATCAGTTGTAGATTTTGAAAATTTCATAAGTTCTTAGACTTCAATCCATGTATAATTGGTGATTTTGGTATTATGTGATGTGTTTTGGAGGCTTGACTAAGTTTGGATAAGGTATTAGGAATGGTTGGTAAGTTTGGTTGAGGTCCTAGGGGCCTCGGGGTGTTTCAGATGCTCAACGGTAGATGTTTGGGACTTGGAAACAGTTGAACCATTGCTGGTTCTGGTGTCTCGCACCTGCGAGGGATTTTCCGCAGGTGCGGAAGAGGGGCTCGCATTTGGAGTAGGCGATTTGGAGTGGGTTTTGAGGAAAGGCTTCATAGGTAACAATTCCTAACCTTGTTTCTTTTGTATATCATTAATCTATAGTAATTTCTTCCATGCAATCAAGGAATTTAGGTGAAAAATCATGCAAATGGGAAGAAGTGTTCCCCGATTAGAAATTCGAGAATTTAATAGGATTTTTGATGTCGGTTTTCGAGGATTCTTGTTCGAGTGAGTTCGTGAGTGAATAGATGTTCTAAATTTGTAACTTTCACTCGATTCCGAGACGTAGGCCGAGGGACTTTTTGGGCGATTTTCCTAATTTCGCGTATTAGCCTCGAACTTATTAACTATTTTGATTCCTTAAAGTGATATTTACATTATGCAATCGAATTGAATAGATTTGGGTCATTCAGAGTCGGATACTCGTGGCAAGAGCGTGGTTTTGAGTTGAGTAGCGCAGTCGAGGTAAGTGGCTTGCCTAACTCTGTGTTGGGGACTTCCCTTAGGCTATTTTAATACTGTTTTATGTTGTTTGGGCGCCGTGTACGTGAGGTGACGAGTACATAGGCGAGCCATTTTTGCTAAAACTCCATTTCTCCCTCCATGACTTAAATCGTTTCATTCCTATTTCACTGTCTCATGTATTGGCTATGTAGTTTAGATTAGGAAGTAGCATGTCTGCCTGTTTTACCTGAACATCCCCTAGTTATTACTATATGTACCATGTTAGGTAGTTTTATCCATATTTTTGCCTGTGATTTTTCGTGAACTGTTTTAAATAAAAAAAATTTCATTCCGTATTTATACTACATTTAAATTTGGACTACATACGAGATTATGGGAGCTTTCCCCCTGTACTGCATTACATATTTAAATTGGGACTACAGACGAGATTCCGGGAGCTTTCCCCCTGTACTGCATTGCATATTTAAATTGGGACTACGTAGGAGATTCCGGGAGATTTCCCCTGTACTGCATTGCATATTTAAATTGGGACTATGGACGAGATTCTGGGAGCTTTCCCCCTGTACTGCATTGCATATTTAAATTGGGACTACAAACGAGATTCCGGGTGCTTTCCCCCTGTACTGCATTGCATACTTGTTACTGTGATATATGATGTGCTGAGTCAAGGGCTCTCTGTTATCATTTCCTTTTTACTCATTGTTTTTACTGATTTTCCTCAGCTTATTATTTCTCTCTGTTCAAATTTTAAACTATTTTTACTATGAAAATCCAGTAGAGCCTTAACCTGACCTCGTCACTACTCGATTGGGGTTAGGCTTGGCACTTACTGGGTACCAATTTGTGGTGTACTCATGCCCTTTCCTGCACATGTCTTTCGTGTGCAGATCCAGGTACCATCGCTTAGTTTCGTGGCTAGGGGTTCGAGCAACCGCTTCTAGGAGACCGAAAGGTAATTCTGCCGCGTCCGCAGAGTCCTTTGAGTCACCTTCCACTCCAGATTTAGATAGATTTCTTTTTCATGTAATTTCCCTCTCGTTGTATAGAGCTATTTTGAGACAGATCTTGTGACCTAAGTGATATTTCGGGTTTTGGGAAAAGTTGTATTTTGTACGTGCCAAGTGGCGATATTTCATTGTAGACTCACTTATTTCACCTTTATTTTATTGCTTCTATTTAACATGTGTTTTCCGCAATTAGGATTATCTAGTCGTAGAGACTAGGTGCCGTCACGATGCCTTTCAGAGGGTAAATCGGGTCGTGACAAGTTGGTATCAGAGCGTCTAGGTTCATAGGAGTCACAAGTTACAAGCCGGTTTGTTAGAGTCTCGCGGATCGGTGCGGAGACGTCCGTATCTATCTTCGGGAGGCTATATAACTGTTAAGAACAATCATATTTCTTTGATTTCCTTGTCGTGCGAGTTATTGACATCAAAAATTCTAAAATTCTATTCTATTCTTTCCCACAAATGGTGAGGACCCGTACTAGGAGGACCAACGACTAGGCACCCGAGCCTCCTGCCAGAGCTGCCAGAGGCCGAGGCCGGGGTAGAGGACGACCATGCGGTGCAACCCGAGCACCGGCGAGAGCAGTGATAGAGGAGCCTAGGGCAGCCCCAGATGGAGAGCCATCACAGGAGGTCCTTATTGCTGCTCCAGCCTTGCAGGAGACTTTAGCTCAGTTCATGAGCATGTTCAGTACTCTAGCTCAGGTTGGACTGCTTCCGATAGCTCCCGCTACATCTCAGGTCGGGGGAGGGGCACAGACTCCCGCAGCCCGCACTTCTGAGCAGAGGGGCCAGGTGGATCAGGCCCCAGATTATATTCTTATGCCCCCATCTACTCCAGTTCAGCATGATGCTAGGGCAGCGGCTTCTGAGGCCGAGCAACTCAGACTTGAGAGGTACAAAAAGTACCACCCACCTACTTTCAGCGGACTAGCTTTAGATGGCGCTCTGGGATTTCTTGAGGAGTGTCATCGTATTCTCCGCACTATGGGTATTATGGAGACCAGTGAGGTTTCTTTCACCGCTTTCTAGTTGAGGGGATCAACAGATTAGTGGCGTCGGGCCTGTGAGCTGAGTAGTTTGGACGAGGCAGCCTCACTCACTTAGACTCGGTTTTTAGAGATGTTTTTGCGAGAGTATGTCCCTCAGAGCCTCAGGGATACTTGGCGCGCAGAGTTCGAGCAGTTGCACTAGGGTATTATGACTGTGTTGAAGTATGCAGTCTGTTTCAGTGAGTTAGCTTGGCATGCACCAGCCTTGGTTGCCACAGTCAGAGAGCGGGTTCGCCGTTTCATTAAGGGACTCCATCCTAGTATTCAGGCCAGTATGGCCAGAGAGTTGGAGATGGATATCACTTACCAGCAGGTAGTGAGTATTGCCAGGAGAGTAGAGGGCATGTTCGCCCGGGACAGAGAGGAGAGAGAGGCCAAGAGGTCTCGAGAGACTGGCTATTTTTCAGGAGCTCGTTCACCAGCAGCACGCCATGGTAGGGGCTTTGTGGGTCACCTTGTTCATTCAGCCCTTTCAGCAGCCAGCGGTATTCCAGCTCCTCTTAGACCTCATTAGTTCTATTATGCACCGCCAGTATCCAGTGTGCCTCCAGTTCGAGGTGCTATTTCTGGCCAGCCTAGCAGGCCAGCTCCTATTCAGTCTCAGCCGCAACGTCCTCCGAGGGGTTGTTTTGAGCGTGGTGACACTCGTCACTTGATTAGAGATTTCCCCAGGGCAGTCTTATCAGCCTCCACGTGCTCCACCGAGTCCTCCGGCTATTCTTCCAGCCCCAACTGCCACTCCACCTCCTCAGCCAGCTCGAGGTGGAGGTCGGGGAGGTAGAGGTCGCCCTAGAGGGGGAGGCCAAGATACTATTCCCTTCCAGCCCGTTCCAAGGCTGTTGCTTCAGACTCAGTCATCACAGGTATTGTCCCTGTCTGCCATAGGGATGCATCAATGTTATTTGATCCAAACTCTACGTATTCATATGTGTCCTCTTATTTTGCTCCACATTTGGGGATATCTTGGGATTCTTTGAGTTCCCTTGTTTATGTATCTACTCTTGTAGGAGACTCTCTAGTTGTGGACCGCGTATACCGGTCGTGTTTGATTTCTCTTAGTGGTTTTGAGACCATGGCTGATTTATTATTACTCAGCATGGTAGATTTCGATGTTATCCTGGGCATGGACTGGTTGTCGCCCCATTATGCTATTCTTGATTGTCATGCTAAGACCGTGACACTGGCTATGCAGGCTTGCCGAGATTTGAGTGGAGAGGTACCTTAGAGTATACTCCCCGTAGGGTCATTTCATTTCATAAGGCTCAACGGATGGTTGAGAAGGGGTGTGATGCGTACATGGCCTATGTGAGAGATGTCAATGTTGATGCCCCTCCAGATGAGTCAGTCCCAATAATGAGGGACTTTCCTGATGTATTCCCAGCTGATCTTCCGGGTATGCCGTCTGACAGAGATATTGATTTCGGCATTGATTTGTTGCCGGACACTCAGCCCATTTCTATCCCTTCTTACTGTATGGCTCCTCTTGAGTTGAAAGAGTTGAATGAGCAGTTACAGGAGTTGCTTGATAACAGTTTCATCAGACCCAGTGTATCACCTTGGGGTGCTCCAGTATTATTTGTGAAGAAAAATGATGGTTCTATGCGTATGTGTATTGATTATCGGCAGTTGAACAAGGTCACCGTGAAGAACAGGTATCCTTTGCCTCGCATTAATGATTTACTCGACCAACTACAGGGTTCCAGGGTATTCTCCAAGATTGGCTTGCGTTCTGGCTATCATCAGTTGAAGATTCGGGAGCCGGATATCCCGAAGACTGCCTTCAGGACCAGATATGGCCACTATGAGTTTCTTGTTATGTCATTTGGGTTAACCAATGCCCCAGCAGCTTTATGCATTTGATGCATAGTGTGTTCCGACCTTATCTTGATTCCTTCTTCATTGTGTTTATTTACGACATCCTGGTGTATTCCCGATCACAGGAAGATCATGAGCAGCACTTGAGGACTGTGCTTCAGACTTTGAGGGAGAAGAGATTGTATGCTAAATTCTCTAAATGTGAGTTCTGGCTTGACTCAGTGGAATTCTTGGGCCACATAGTGTCTTGGGATGGGATCAAGGTAGATCCGAAGAAGGTGGAGGTGGTGCAGAGTTGGCCTAGACCGTCATCAGCTACGGAGATCCGCAGTTTCCTTGGTTTGGCTGGGTACTATCGCCGTTTTGTGGAGGGATTTTCATCCATTGTAGCACCGATGACCAGGTTGACTCAAAAGGGTGCTCCGTTTAGGCGGACTGAGGAGTGTGAGGAGAGCTTTCAGAAGCTCAAGACAGCCCTGACTTCAGCTCCAGTATTGGTATTGCCTTCGGGTTTAGGGTCCTATATCGTCTATCGTGATGCTTCGAGGATTGGCCTCAGGTGTAGGCGATTTGGAGTGTGTTTTGAGGAAAGGCTTCATAGGTAAAAATTCCTAACCTTGTTTCCTTTGTATATCATTAATCTATAGCAATTTCTTCCATCAAATCAAGGAATTTAGGTGAAAAATCACGCAAAAGGAAAGAAGTGTTCCCCAATTAGAAATTCGAGAATTAAATAGGATTTTTGACGTCGATTTTCGAGGATTCTTGTTCGAGTAATTCGTGAGTGAATGGATGTTCTAAATTTGTAACTTTCACTCGATTCCGAGACGTGGACCTGGGGGAATTTTTGGGCGATAGTCCTAATTTCGTGTATTAGCCTCGAACTTATTAACTATTTTGATTCCTTAAAGTGATATGCAATCGAATTGAATAGATTTGGGCCATTCAGAGTCGGATACTCGTGGCAAGAACGTGGTTTTGAGTTGAGTAGCGCAGTCGAGGTAAGTGGCTTGCCTAACTCTGTGTTGGGGACTTCCTCTTAGGCTATTTTAATACTGTTTTATGTTGTTTGGGCGCCGTGTACGTGAGGTGACGAGTACGTAAGCGGTCCATTTTGGCTAAAACTCCATTTTCCCCTCCATGACTTAAATCGTTTCATTCCTATTTCACTGTCTCATGTATTGGCTATGTAGTTTAGATTAGGAAGTAGTATGTCTGCCTGTTTTACCTGAACATCCCCTAGTTATTACTATATGTACCATGTTAGGTAGTTTTATCCATATTTTTGCATGTGATTTTTCCTGAACTGTTTTAAATAAAAAAAAATTGTATTCCGTATTTGTACTGCATTGCATATTTAAATTTGGACTACAAACGAGATTCTGGGAGCTTTCCCCCTGTAGTGCATTGCATATTTAAATTGGGATTATGGACGAGATTTCGAGAGCTTTCCCCCTGTACTACATTGCATATTTAAATTGGGACTACGGACGAGATTCTGGGAGCTTTCCCCCCCTGTACTGTATATCATATTTAAATTGGACTACAGACGAGATTCTAGGAGCTTTCCCCTGTACTGCATTGCATATTTAAATTGGGACTACGGACGAGATTCCGAGAGCTTTCCCCCTGTACTGCATTGCATACTTGTTATTGTGATATATGTTGTGCTAAGCCGAGGGCTCCCTGTTATCATTTCCTTTTTACTCATTGTTTCTACTGATTTGCCTCAACTTATTATATCTATCTGTTCAAATTTTAAACTGTTTTTACTATAAAAATCCAGTAGAGCCTTAACCCGACCTCGTCACTACTCGACTGGGGTTAGGCTTGGCACTTACTAGGTACCAATTTGTGGTGTACTCATGCCCTTTCCTGAACATGTTTTTCGTGTGCAGATCCAGGTACCAGCGCTCAGTTTTGTGGCTTGCGGTTCGAGCAGCAGCTTCTAGGAGACCGAAAGGTAATCTGCCGCGTCCGTAGAGTCCTTCGAGTCACCTTCCACTCCAGATTTAGATAGATTTATTTTTCATGTAAATTTCCTCTCGTTGTATAGACCTATTTTGAGATAGATCTTGTGACTAAAGTGATATTTTGGGTTTTGGGAAAAGTTTTATTTTGTACGCGCCAAGTGGTGATGTTTCATTGTAGACTCACTTATTTCACCTTTATTTTATTGCTTCTATTTAACATGTGTTTTCTGCAATTAGGCTTACCTAGTCGTAGAGACTAGGTGCCGTCACAATACCTTTCGGAGGGTAAATCGGGTCGTGACAGAGAGAATATGTCTAGTAAATTGTTGTAGTTGTTCGAGAGAGGATTAAGACACCTAAAGTTCTCATGATCAGTAGAGAATACATAGGCAAAATTGTATGGAACATAGCGCGAAGGATTCCAACATTTAGGGAAATCATAATTCTAGACCTCCTTAATTTAGTCTCCAACCCTAAGTATCTTTAGTTGTTAATTTACTGTTTTAGTTTGTTAGTCAATTAGTTAGACATAAGAATCTTAATATTTATAACTTAGGAATTGTTCGAGCTTATCTTCTTAGTGATACCGAACAATTATAGCGAAACCTTAGTTCTCTGTGGGATTCGACTCCAGACTTTTAGACCGGATTATATTTTCAGCGACCGCTTATCCTTTTTAGGACTAGAGTTGGGCGTGATCAAATATTGGCGCCGTTGCCGGGGACACTAATAGTGTAGTTGTAGCTGTACATATTGCTAGGTTTCAAGTTTTAGCTTTTATTTTTATTTTCTGTATTTGATTTTTTTTATTTTTGTTTTACTTGTTGATTTGAGAAACATGACATCTTGGAATTATGGGAATTTAGGTGTAGATAATTCTGCTATTGATCCTCATGCATATTGTGAAGGAAACCACCCACGGAAAAATTTTCAAAACGTTCCTGAGAGCGAGTTATGTGCACCAACTCATTCTTATTTGTGGAATGTGTGTGATGTGCGTGGTGGTCAAAATGGTCACTTTCATGGTTGTGCTTATATTTTTTATCCTCCTCCAACCCCTTACTATGATGGTTCTACTTTTTCTTGTGAAGTTAATAGGAACAAAGAACCTGGGGATGCAGACCTGAAGGAGATCAAGGATATGTTAAAGTGCCTTCTGGAACAAAATAATGAGAAACAACTGCAGATAGAGAGGCAAGAGGCAACTATTCGCACTTGGAGGCTCAATTGAGTCGAGTGGTTGGAGCTGTTAATGCTCAACAAGCCAATATTGGGGATAGTAGCCAAGAAGAATGTGAATTTACGGTGTTAATTGAAGAGGTAAGAGTAGAACATCAACAACCTAGTCAACTACAATTTGAGGATGTCGATGTTGAATAAGTGACACTAGAGTCAGCCAAGGACTTTGAGGATATAAATTTTGTTGACTCTAGTATCATTGATGTTGAGGATATTGAAAGTCCCGAAGTTCATGTGTTTGAGCGCAATGGTCCTCACTCCAAACATTTTTCCACATTGGGCTTGGATGATGATATGGAAATAGAGTCATCCGAGCCGATTGAGGAGTCAAGGTGAGGAACAAGGTGCCTATATCTTGGAATTTTTCTTGCCTGAAAGACAGGACTACATACCTCATCTAAAATCCAAGAAGTGTAAAATAGTACAATGGTTTCTTGGGCCAATTAGATTTGTTCCACCACCCTTGGATCATAATCGAAAACTTGAAGCTAAATTGGAGGCTCAATTCATAAGTTCAAGGTGGAGGCAAAAAATGATTCACGTCGTGCCACGACGTTAAATCAAGCGCTTGTTTGGAGGCAACCCAGCTTTACTGCTTTATTTTATTTTATTTATTTTTATTTGTTTTCTTAATTGTATTATTTTTGTAGTGTCAATTTTTGATTTTCTAGGAGCATGGAACGCAAAGACATTGGAAGGATGGTGTGAGGTACCCACACGAAGGACCAGGCCTGAGAGAAGTCTGAGTACCCCATGAGCTGCTAGTGCTTCGGCCTTTGGCCAACCAGGGAGTTTCTTTACCCTCTTATTAGTTATGGTATGTATTGTGTACAATGCACAATTTTGAAGTGTGGGGTGAGGAGATTGACTGGGTAACTTTCCATGCTATTTTAGTTGTGTTAGTTTAATTGAATAATTTGTTTTTTACAAAAACAGAAATATGTTGGACTCTTCCCGACGATGGATTTCCTAGACAATTTTCTTGAGGGAAGTAAGTCTATAGAAAAAACCAAAAAAAAAAAGATTTTTTTAGGTAACGTAGTAATTCCCCATTGGTTTTTCTTTGGGCCGTGGTTCTTTTCCAAGGGTTTTTAGTTGAACCGGATGTAGGTATTTTTAATTTTTAGGAGTAGGAGTCCATGATGGCTATGCATTTAATCGCAGCAATATCTTTGAGCTTTATGACGCCTTGAGAATAGTTAGTACTCTGGTTGTGACGCTTAGGCTCAATTTTTGACTCTAGGATAAATACCTTAAATCGTGGATTCTTAAATTTTCTTAACTGCTTTGACTGGAGTGTCGTGATAAAACCAATCCTGAATGAGTTTGTACCATGTCTGTGTGAGGTTTGTATGTATTCTGTGCATTGCATTTGATGTCTAGAACTTGCCCAGTGTGTGTGCAAAGCGAAATAGTAGTCTTCTTCAGTCTGGGAAGTGATATAGGCAGTTCTTTGTTAAGCCAGATATATATAGAGTACCCACCTAAATATGATGTATCGTAGTTAACCCCGTTGAGCCTATAATCCTGTTTCTTTGGTAACCACATTACAAGTCGTACCCCTTTGTTTGAATCGACCATGTATTTGAACCTTGTCACTTCTCATGAGCACTTGAATTGTGATGATGTATGGAAAATTTAAAGTGTGGGGTGGTGGGTTGGCTTTTGAGTGGAACAAGTGAAATAAGGAGAAAAGTGCACCGTTTGAGAAAAAAATGTGTCAATAAGATCCATTTGGAAAGAGAAAGAAAAAAAATGAAAAAAAGAAGAAAATATATTGATATAATATCTGTAGTTTATGAAATCCTAATGGTGATGGCTATTGATGTACTGGTGCTTAAAAAAGTAGGGGTAAAATATTGTGAAATTAAGGTGGAGTTTTGGTTTGACATAAGTATGGAATTTAAGGTAAAAGTGTTTGTATTGAAGTGCTTAAGGGAGGTATAGTCACTCTTATAACTAAATGTATCCAATCTGTCCCGCAACCTACATTACAACCAATGAAAGTCCTATTTGATCTCAGACTGAATGAACTAGATTAGTGGAGTATGACACTAAGGGCAAGCTTATGGTACGTCATTTGGGGCATATGAATGTCATTTCTGAGAGCAAGTGAATTTTTTCTATCTTGAGTTCCTATGTTATTAAAATTCATGGTGTGTGGAACTAAGCTCTTTTATTGGGTGAGGGAACATGATTCATAAAGGAAAGGTAATGTTGTTGACCTCCATGTCAGAGTAAGTAAGTGAATTGTAAATAAAGCATGGTATTTGTGAGTCCGTTATTTAGACGAGGATGTCACTCCTTTGTGCTTAAACTATTTTAAAAATTCTTGGTATAACGAGTTAAGGGAATTACTTAATAAGTTGTGTTCATGAGTGTTGTTTAATTGCTCGAGGACGAGCAAATGTTTAAGTGTGGGGTATTGATGTGTGGATATAATTCATGATTTAAAGCATTATGTGCCTCGCATTTTATGTGCTTTAATGATAAAAATACAATTTGTTTGATTGTAATGGAGTTTATTTTATGTGTAGGTGAATTAGAGATGGAAGCCGAGCTAAATGGATGCTTAAACGTCGAAAGTGCGCGTGAAAATGGTGAAAAGGAGAATCCAGGAAAAAGCCAGCTCGACCAGGCTTTAGCCTGGCGAGGCCAGACTAAAGCCAGGGTCCACATCCGACTTTCCAAGTATTAAACACTTTCCCGGCGTAACTAGGAGTGACTTACACATTTAGGGCTTATTCCAAACATATAAATAGACCCAAAAACACAACTTTGAAGGAATTTTGCCATTGGAGACAAGAAGAGATCGTGGAACACTACTCGAAAGCTCAAAACATTGATTTTTACATCCCTTATTCCTTAGTCTGTAATTTAATTATGCAATTTACTTTGGATTTGATTACTATGAGTATGAGGAGCTAAACTCCTAATCTAGGGTTTTGATGGAACCTTTTGTAGGATAAATTCTTGTTATATTTTTATATAATTGAGATGTTGGATTTCTCTACTTGTTCAACTACGTGTTTATTAATGTTGATTGAATGGCCATCGATTGACTGTGCCTATTTATTCGGTGTTGCTTGAGAAAGGATACATATTTAGGTGGTTGTTGAACAACGTCACTCATAACGTATGTGAGAAATCAATACAGCGGGTTTAAATGTTGGTTTTGAATAACAAAGCCTTGACGTGGTCATAATGAGTGGTTAGATAAAGCCAACTAGCGTAGTTCGAGAGAATGTGTCTAGTAAATTGTTGTAGTTGCTCGAGAGAGAGTTACGGCTCCTAAAGTGCTCATGATCAGTAGAGAATACATAGGCAAAATTGTATGGAATATAACGGGAAGGATTCCAACATTTGGGGAAATCATAACTCTAGACCTCCTTAATTTAGTCTCCAACCCTAAGTATATTTAGTTGTTAATTTACTGTTTTAGTTTGTTAGTCAATTAGTTAGATATAAGAATCTTAATATTTATAACTTAGGAATTGTTCGAGCTTGTCTTCTTAGTGATACTGAACAATTATAGCGAAACTTTAGTTCTCTGTGGGATTCGACTCCGGACTTTTAGACCGAATTATATTTACAGCGACCGCTTATCTTTTTTAGGACTAGAGTTGGGCGTGATCACTTAGTCTCATGCAAAGAGAAGGCAGTGGTTAGCCTTATGCAAGTGGAGAGGCAGGGCTTAACCTCATGCAAGGATTGAGACATGGCTTAGTCTCAGGCAAAGAGAATGCATTTCTTAGACTTATGCAAATAGAGAGGCAGGGCTTAGCCTCATGCAAGTATTGAGACAGGGCTTAGTCTCATGCAAAGAGAAGGCAACGCTTAGCCTTATGCAAGTGGAGAGGCAGGGCTTAGCCTCATGCAAGGTTCGGGACAGTGCTTAGTCTCATACAAAGAGAAGGCAATGCTTAGCCTTATGCAAGTGGAGAGCAAGGGCTTAACCTCATGCAAGGTTCGGGACAGTACTTAGTCCCATGCAAAGAGAAGAGTAAGAGTGAAGTATTCTTAGATGACAATGTGTTTCATTCATAGAGATTGTGTCGTTGCGATGATGTTTATCATGATGATATAGTCCTACATCTAAAGAAAATTTGTGAGTTTTTGCGGGGGGAGGTTGGTTCGTGCCTTTGCTTGCTCGGTTTGCTCCGCTCTGTCTGAAGATCCTGTTCAAGCTATTAGGGTAGCATTTGGCTAAAGCAAAGTTTCTTTTCAAAAGCATGCATGTATAATTTTCTAAGACATAGTAGTGTGCAGTTTAGAACTTAGTTAGATGAACCAATAACTGTGACATTATTAGAGACATTGCAACTTACGCTGCCGTAGAATTTTGAAGGTCCTACTCAAAGTTCTGCCCTAGTTAACTAGATGACCTTTCTAACTACTCCATATGCTGCGGTTGGCTGAACTTGCTTCGAAATTTTGAGGGTCCTCCTCAAAATTCTGCCCCAGTTTCTAATTGTGGGAAATGGAAATTTTATTGAATTGTGACCGAACCCACAGGGCTGCCTATGTATCACCTCTTAAACGGGAATCAGGCCGAGCGTAGTTTAATTTACATCATATGAAGAAGCATAAATGGTTTACACATAGTATCTTTTGACTGCATCTGAATTGATAGGCTTTGGCCAGATTTCTCTGTCCATCTCTGCGAGTATGAGCGCTCCTCCTGTCAATACTCTGTGAACCATGTAAGGACCTTGCTAGTTGGGAAATAATTTATCTTTGGCCTCATCTTGATGTGGAAAGATACGTTTCAGTACCAGCTGCCCCGGCGTGAACTATATTGGTTTGACCTTTTTATTGAAAGCCCTGGACATTCTATTCTGATAGAGCTTGCCGTGACAGACTGCATTCATCCTCTTGCCGTCTATGAGGGCTAATTGCTCATAGCGGTTCCTTATCCATTCTACATCGCTGAGTTCGGTTTCTTGTATGATTCTTAAAGAATGAATTTCTACCTCGGCGGGAATGACAACTTCGGTACCATAAACCAGCAGATAGGGAGTTTCCCCGGTTGAAGTGCGGATTGTGGTACAGTATCCCAGTAAGGCGAATGGTAATTTCTCGTGCCATTGCTTGTGATTCTATACCATTTCCCTTAGTATCTTCTTGATATTTTTGTTGGCGGCCTCTACGGCTCCATTCATTTGAGGTCTGTATGTTGTGGAATTCTTGTTCTTAATTTTGAAAGTTTCACACATGTCTTTCATCAGATTGCTATTTAGATTGGCGGCATTGTCAGTGATGATGGACTCTGGAACCCCAAATCAACAAACAATCCAGTCTATGAAAAAATCTGCGACGACTTTCTTGGTTACAACTTTGTAAGATGCAACTTCAACCCATTTGGTGAAGTAGTCGATGGCCACTAAAATGAACCGGTGCCCGTTTGAAGCGATGGGCTCAATTGGGCCGATGACATTCATTCCCCGCCAAGGTGAGCTTGTTGCATTAAGCTTATTTGGTGGCACCCGTATCATGCCTGCATGTATATGGCTTTGGTAGCATTTCTGAAAGTACCGTATGCAGTCTGTTTCCATGGTCATCCAAAAGTATCCGGCCCTGAGTATCTTCTTGGCCAAGATAAATCCGTTCATATGTGGGCCGCAGGTTCCGG
The DNA here is from genome assembly GCA_005239505.1 of Nicotiana paniculata. NCBI lineage: Eukaryota > Viridiplantae > Streptophyta > Magnoliopsida > Solanales > Solanaceae > Nicotiana > Nicotiana paniculata. The sequence goes on along the minus strand of ML328280.1, from coordinate 25,960 downwards.
CATGTATTTCCTCAAGCAATTTGGAAGACTCTTTTGCGTCAACACACCTTAACAGTCCCAGATCGGGAGTTCTCCTGTATAGGGTTCCTCCTCTTTGGAAGAAGTGATTGGAACAATCTCCGAAGGGTGCATTTCTGAGTATGGTTTGCATGCTCCGGGTATTCTCCTTTTGTCAAATATTCTTTGATATCGTGGAACCAGGGGTTTCCATCCGTTTCTTTTTCAACATAAGCACAGTATGCCGACTGATTATGGATCCTCACCAGAATGGGATCGATGAAATTCTTGTCTGGATGTTGTATCATTGTTGACAAGGTGGCCAATACGTCTGCGAATTCATGCTAAATTCTGGGGACATGCCGAAATTCTATCTTTGTGAACCTCTTCTTCATTTCTTGTACATGATGAAAATATGGTAGTATTTTGGAATTCTTGGTAGCCCATTCTCCTAGTACTTGATGTACCAACAGGTCTGAATCGTCGATTACCAGCAGTTCCTGAATATTCATATCAACAACCAGGTTGAGCCCTAATATGCAGGCTTCATATTCTGCCATGTTGTTAGTGCATGGGAATCTGAGTTTTGCAGACACCGGATAATGCTGATCGATTTTTGATACCAAGACGTCTCCGATACCCACTCCTTTAAAATTTGCAGATCCGTCGAAAAACATCCTCAACCTGTCGTAGGCTTCAGCAATATCTTCTCCTATGAATGATACATCCTCATAAGGAAAATACGTTTTAGCGGTTCGTATTCTCCTCCTATAGGATTTTCAGCAAGATGATCTACTAATGCTTGTCCCTTGACTACTTTCCGAGTTACATAGATAATGTCGAACTCACTCAGCACGATTTTCCACTTGGCCAGCTTCCTAGTAGGCATGGATTTCTGAAAGATGTACTTTAGGGGATCCATCCTTGATATGAGATATGTAGTATAGGCACATAAGTAGTTCCTTAGCTTCTGAGCTATCCAGGTTAGAGCGCAACAAGTGCGTTCCAGCAGAGAGTATCGTGCTTCATAAGGAGTGAACTTCTTGCTTAAGTAGTATATGGCCTGCTCTTTTCTTCCTGTTTCGTCATGTTGTCCCAGAACACAACCGAAGGCTCCATCTAACACTGCACGGTAGAGTAGTAGTGGTTTACCAGTCTCTGGCGGGACTAAGACTGGTGGTGTGGACAAGTATTCCTTGATTTTTTCAAAAGCCTTTTGACAATCCTCGGTCCAACTGGTTGCGACATCTTTCTTCAACATTTTGAAAATTGGCTCACATATTACTGTGGACTGTGCTATGAAACGGATGATGTAGTTGAGACATCCCAAGAAACTCATCACATTATTATTTCTTTTGGTGGTGATAATTCCTGGATGGCTTTAACCTTTGACGGGTCCAACTATATTCCTCGACGACTGACGATGAATCCCAATAATTTTTCGGTAGGAACCCTGAATGCACACTTTGCAGGATTTAACTTTAGATTGTACTTCCATAGCCGGTCAAAGAATTTCCTCAAATCTTCTATGTGATCTATAGCCCTCTTGGATTTTATGATGACGTCGTCAACATATACCTCTATTTCTTTATGTATCATATCATGGAAGATTGTTGTCATAACCCTCATGTAGGTGGGAAAAACATTCTTCAAACCGAACGACATTATTTTGTAGTAGTACACTTCCCATGGTGTATGAAGGCTGTTTTCTCTACGTCTTCTTCGTCCATCCAAATCTGATGGTAACCCGCGAACCAATATACAAAGGACTAGAGTTCATTCTTGGCGCAATTGTCGATCAGAATATGTATGTTTGGTAGCGGGAAATCATCCTTGGTACTTGCTCTGTTTGGATCCCGATAATCAACACAAACTCTGACTTTCCCATCTTTCTTTGGAACTGGTACAATATTGGCCAACCAAGTTGGGTACTCAACTACTTTGAGGACCTTGGCTTTGATCTGCTTAGTGACTTCCTCCTTGATTTTCAAGCTCATGTCTGGCTTGAATTTCCTGAGTTTTTGCTTCACTGGCAGACACATTGGATTTGTAGGTAACTTGTGAGCCACTATGGATGTGCTCAACCCTGTCATATTGTCATATGACCATGCAAATATATCTTCATATTCTTTCAGGAAGCGAGTGTATTCTTCCTTTTTTGTAGGTGACAGATGGATTCTTATGCAAGTTAATTTGACAGTATCGGAATCTCCCAAGTTGACTATCTCGGTCTCATCCAGGTTGGACTTGGGGCTTGTTCTCAAAATTTTCCACTTCTATGACAATTTCCTCAGGTATTATATCCTCTTCTTCTATTTCTTCTGAATCACTATCCTTCTGTTGCGTTGTCTCATTACATGTCACAATCGTTGGTTCACCAAGATAAGAAATAGTAATGCTGTAGGGATGAAGATATGAAAGAAAACTGTAATAATAAACATCAAGCCATTTAAAATGCCAAACAAAATGATTTCAATAACTCAAATAATGTATTCGAAATGGAACACTGAAAAATATTATTTAAAACAAAATGCAAAAGAGGGAATCATTTTAAAAAATAAATAATGTTATCAGCCTTGCTACTCCGGGACTCGTTGGGCCCTTGATGGTTTAGCGGTCCAGTTCTTGAGAAATGTTCCCTTCTTCACTGCCTGAATAGTAAGGCCTTCTTCCTCCTCCTCCTCGACTATCACACAATAATCCATATATCATTTTCCAAGAACAAATTCCTCAATACTGCCAAGGTTTCTTCAAGGTCTGATTCAGGTACAGTACAGGTTTCTCAAGAGGGTAGTATGGACCACGCCATGGTGGCGACCAATTTCGATGTTCCTGCCAGGTGTACTGATATTCGAGCCTGAAGGTTGTACCATGACGCTTCAGCTGTACTGGTTTGGAGATACCTTGAAGCTTTTTACCAAGCCCCTTTCTAGGTTCATACCCTGTCCATGCCAGTATGCTCTCTATTTTGCTACTCTACCATTTATCTTTCTCAATCGTGTTAACACGTTCGATGCGCTGGTAGGTTTCTCCACCTAATTTTCTTCTGTTTTCTACCACCGAAACAGTCTGACTAGCGTAAATGGGGATTTTTCCATCTCCATGGATGATCACTTCTTGATGGTTCCATTCAAATTTTACCACTTGGTGCCAAGTAGATGCGACAGCTCCAACGGCATGTATCCAAGGCCGTCCCAGCAACAAATTGTAGGAGGCGGATATGTCTAGCACTTGGAATTCAACATCAAACCAGGTAGGACCCATTTTCAAGCATAGGTTGGTTTCTCTAATCGTAGCTCTTTTTGAACCATCGAATGCTTTCACGTTCATAGGTCCTACTCGTATTTCATGTAGGCCCTTGCCCAACCTTTTCAAAGTTTTCAGCGGACAGATGTTGAGGCTGGACTCTCCATCTATCAAAACTTTGGCGATGAACTTATCTTCACATTGCACTGTGATGTGCAGTGCCCTGTTGTGGCTTAACCCTTCAGGTGGCAATTCATCTTCATGGAAGGTGATCTTATGTCTTTCCGCTTGTCCCAACATGTTGGCCATTTCTCCGCTAGTAATGTTGTTGGGCACATATGCTTCATTTAGTACCTTCATCAGAGCATTCCTGTGTGCTTTAGAATTTTGCAGCAACGATAAGATGGATATCTGGGCAGGAGTCTTATTCAGATGATCAACAACAAAATACTCCCTTTCTTTTACTTTCCTCCAAAGGTCGTCCGGACCAATTTCAATGACGGGTTGTTTGTTAGAATCTTGCTTACTGGTCTCTCCCAAATGCTCAGGTGTGTAAATTCTTCCTGTTCTGGTCATTCCTTGTGCAGCTCCAGACTCTTCTATCTTTGATTTCCCTTTTCTCCTAGCTTCGACAACATAATCCCAAGGTACAACGTTGGAACTAAAAGGTGGTGTGGATGTCACCATCACAGTGAAAGGTTTAGATACTTCTACCTCAAACGGAGCAGGTGTAGTTGCAGGTGGTGTCATTTCTACTTCAAAGGGAACCGAATGCGGCTACCTCAACTTTGACTAGCGGCTGTACCTGTACCACAATGGGATTGAGCGTGACTGTTGGATTCTTAGGATCATCACCTTCTTGAATGAGTCCGATTGATCCCTCGGGATCCCATTCTTCATCGGTTTCTATTACATTGACACCTTCACCCCTATGATCTTGGAGGGGGTTGTTGCGGACGTTGGGTGTGGTTTCTTTCGCCTGTATGAACTTGGTATCGATCAGTGTTTGGATCTTATCTTTCAGGGTGCGACATTCATCAATAGTATGTCCTTTTATAACGAATGGTACGCACACATCTTGTTTTGTTTGACCCATTGTGATGAGTTTTCCATAGCCACGACAGGAATAGGGATAACATATCCAGCAGCTTTTAATCTTCCATACAATTGGTCCATAGGTTCAGCAATAGGGGTGTATTGTCTGGCTGGTTTGCGATCAAAATTGGGCCTGAATTTTGGTAATTTGGACGAGCTGGAGGTGAATGATAGTAGGCTGGTTGGGTATTATGGGTATGGTAGGCGGTAGCAGGTTGAGGATATCTAGGAGGTGAAGGCTGGTATGTGGGTGGAGGTGTTTGGTATACAAATGGAGATTTTAGACCTTGGGCAACCATTACTGCCCCCACTTCTTTCTTCTTTGATATGCCACCTGATTGTATTGCTTTGTTCGTGGACTGCAGTGCCTCGAAATTTGTCACCATTCTACTTTTGATACCTACCTCGATCCTTTCTCCAAGCTTGATGATATCGGAGAACTTGTGATTCTCGATTACCATTAACCTTTCGTAATATTGTGGATCCTGAGCCCTAACAAAGAGCTTGTTCATCTGCTCTTCATCTAATGCCGGCCTAATCTTTACTGCTTCTGACCTCCACCGAGTAGCATACTCACGGAAAGTCTCAATGGGCTTCTTCTTGAGATTTTGGATATAGAAGACATCCGTGCATTTTTCGTGTTGAATCTGAACCTATCCATGAAATCCGATGCCATGCCTACCCAATAGCCTATTTCTTGGGATTTTGACTTATGTACCAAGATAGAGCGTCTCTAGTAAGGCTTCTCATGAACAACTTCATCTGGCTCCATAACTGGCTGAATGCACAAGTCCTCATAATTCAAACTTTCAATTCCTTTAACTTCTTCAACACCATGGACTCGGCTTGCGAGATTCTTGAGCTATTCTGCCATGTTTTTAATGAGCAGGTCTTTCTCGGCGGATTATGGTGTATATGAGATTGGTTGAGTAGAGTGGGGTAAGGTTTCCACGTATATGGGGTTATTTTGGTAAAGGCCAGGAGTTTGGGTATAATGGTGATCATTGGTTGAATTTTGGGGATCGGGGATAGGCTGTAGGGTATTCTTAGGAGTGTGGTAAGTGGTTTGCGGATATTGGGTCAGGAGATGCTGATGTTGAGGAGGTGTAGGTATATGTAAAGGATTTTGAGGAGGGTTTGTATATTGGTAGGGTGCGGGAATATTCTGCGGGCATTGGTTGGGTGTATTCTGAAGAGGTGCCGGGTTTTGGGTATTTGGATGGTTGATATCTGGGACGTTTAGTGTGAGGGAGAGATTTTCCAAATAACGGACCTGCTCAAGCTCACCATGTAGTTCAAGTATCTTCTGTTCAAGCTGTGAAACCAAGTCATTTGGTGTTGGAGTACTCTGACCATCAGAAGTTTCCACATTCTCAGCATGTGTGGGGTTGTCTTTTCTGATGCCACTCATATCGTCCATCTTAAATTTCCCTTTGCCTTTTGATGCACTTGGAGGAGGAGGAGGTGGAGGGCCTATGGATCTGGTGTGGTAAGCAGTTGATGCCAGTATGTGTGAACCAACCTTAGTGGATGGGAATAATAAAAAAGAAATAAAAATAAAAGGTAACAAAGTTAGTGAGAGTTCTAAAAAATGTTTGCAGTATTTAAACACATATTGCAGGAATGTAAATTCGCGTCCTAATTTGGGAGCCTCGTTGCACCCGAGGTAGGCCTAGCAACAAGTAGATTTGGAGAATTTTAATACTAATAATTTCCTCATTTCATTAAAGCAATAAATAAGACGAATCTAAAACGACAATAAGGTAAGTCACTAATGGCATTTGGCCTTATTACATTTGAAAAGAAAAACAAATAAGCCTAATCTACTTGGTCGCAGAAGGACCTTCTCGAGGCCTGATTCTCTTGGCTCCATCGATCAGGTTCTCCAGGTCGCGCATGTCTAGCAACAGGTATCTCCTGGCGAGATGTCCTCCTTCGATACCTTCAGCATTCTAGCAGTCTATGACTCTTTTCCTCATCTTCCCTTCCAGCTCCATCAGACCTTGCTCCAGATATTCCAGCCTTTAATTTGATCCTATAGATATTTCCCTCCACTCATTGATTAATTCCACATTAGTTTTATGTCATTCCAGATGCTCAGCCTCGGACTCACAAACCCTTTTGCGCAGTCTGTTATACTTCACTTGTGCTTCAGCAGCCTCATCTACGACTCTGTTTCCTTGACTAACCCCCGACTCAACTATTTACCGCTATGCTGTCTTCCAACCATGATGGGTAAAATTGAACATGCCCTGCCTGATATCGGTCTGGCTCAATGGTGTCCCTTTCCACAATAATCTTCAGGTGCCACATATGTTGAGCTTCACATTTGTATGGGATGTCTTCATCTTGAAAATTTCCCTGTAATGACTCATTTTGGAGACTCGTGGTATAATCTATTTTCTACCAGCTTGTCTCATGACCTTGATAGGAACATAGGGGTGTATGCCCCTTAACCCAATCAACACCAAGTGTGGAGCGTCCCTAGATCGGATGATGAACTCACTAGTAGGGAACCATTCGAACATCCATTGAACCTGGTACTCAGTCAAGTTGTCGAAAAATTGCACCCATTCTATAGCATTCTCCAGTTGAGCAAACCTGTCTGGAATAAAGGTCATTCTCTTGGGGAGATGAAAGGCTATGTGATCGTTCCACGGTCTTCGCGGAAACTCTTGGCGGTATTGACCTCTCTGGAAATGTTCTAGCAACCAAATTTGTAGTAGCATATTACAACCCTCGAAGTGTTTGAACCCCGTCTGGCAGCGATCCAAGGCCCGATATATGTCTGCTATAATTATAGGGACAATAGTATATGTTTCTCCCTCGATTTCCCCCATTAAAGCTTTGGTTACCATGGCCAGTCTGGTGTGAATTCTGTCTTTTTTGCTTGGAAACACTATCATACCCAAGAAGCAGACTATAAACACGAAAACCTTGCGATGAATCCAACCCAAGGAAGTTATGGAGAACTCGTCATGGAAGATACGATATGATTTGCTGTGACCGTATCGTTCATAAAGGAAGTCAAAGGGTACATATGACTTCTTTAGACACACCAAGTCGTCATTCTTTTTCAAAACCATCATTTTCAAAAACCCTCTGGGAGTGCGATTTTCCGGCACCAATAAACCGGGACTGTCCCAAGGTAGTCCAGCGAATCCCCCTATTTCCTCCAAAGGAGGGGTCATTTCTATGTTGCCAAAATGGAATACGGCCCTTTCTCCATCCCAGAACATAGTAGCAGCTTCGATCAACATGTTGTTTGGTTGGATATCTAATAAGGAAGGTAGGTTTCCAAGGACTCTTTTCACATGGTTTTTATCACTTGACGGAAGGTATTCCCACCAATCTAGTAACAATGGTGGTATGTTACGGACCAGGCCGAACCTGAGGACTTCGTGCCTCATTTTATGCAAAACAAATAGCGTTAAGCCCTTTCCCCCTCCAGATTCGACTATTTATACATTAATGATTAGCATATTGGCACTTATTTCTCGAAATTAATGCACAGATCGTGGTTGCGTCCGTTGGGATTATGGAAACTCCGGTAGACTTTGGACAAGGCTTTTCTTAAAGGGTTATTATGTGGACAATATATTAACCCATGCTAGGTTTGACCATGATGCATGTACGATTATAATCAGAATAAGGTTTCTATAGAAGTCTAGATTGGTACACTCAAGCGGACGACTTGAGGGGGAAAGGCACGAAATTGACTGCATCGCTGATCGACGAATTTTACCGCAAATAAGGATTTCTAAATTCAAATAGAGTGATATAAGAAGAGCGCAAACACTCATCAAGCGTTGCTATGGTATTAATTACGCACGAGTGGAATATGATGTTGAGCATGATTTATGCGACAAAAAATAGCACGTTGTCACGTATTTGCACGATGGAAAAATGATAAATGCGGTATTTAATAATTGTAAAGGCAGTTAAGAAAGAAAACAAAGAGACAAGTCAGTTTCCACAGTAAAGAGTAATAAAACAAGAAAGAAAAATCGTAAATAACTGAAGATAGGCAAATAAATCCCCATAAAGTGGGAAGGGGAAGGGGTATGCAAGTATTGACGGAATAATAAAGGCATGCTTAAAGACTAATTCAAAAAAATCAGGTTCGTTATGGTAAGAGCCTAGAAATATCCCCAACAGAGTCGCCATGCTGTCGCGCCCCATTTTTCTCACGAAATCGGGTTTAGACATTTTTGGGACAACTCTCTTTGAGAGGGTAAGGAATTGAGAGAGTCGCCACCTAACAGATTAAGGTGCGTTAGGGTACCTAGAGCAATTAAGTCATAGAACCTGTTTACATCCCCAGAGATCGGGTAAGGGCTCAATTACCTTGAGGGGAAGGTGTCAGGCACCCCTCGAGGTCCACAACGGTGGGTCCCAGCCGAAATTAAATTAAGCGAATTAGTCTAAAAAAAAGAGAAGAAAAAAATGTGACTAGATGCATATCCAATTTATTCTAAACAGGAGTATAGGGGGTCCTAAATTTTTTAGCCTATAGGATCATCCATACAATACTTTGTGACTCCCTCAAGTTGGGGTGTCACTCATAGTATTAACGCATAGGCTGTCATCTCCTTACTACCCAATTACTATCTTTAAGTTGTTACTTAAGCATTCTAGCAGTTTCTAGATCGTTCCTTATGCGTGCACTACCCGTCCCTTACCTATTGTGCTGGAGGCATTAGGACCTCTATTTGGGATAGTTCTAGGCCAACCTATATTAAAAATGTGAAATCTAGGCGACAAACAATAACATATAGGACTTTCAGATAAGGAACAAGTATGGGCTCATATTGACCTCCGCACATAGACAACAAAAACATGCAAACTTTATTACTTTGGAATCCTATAGACATGATATCTATGTGGGAAAACATAATGCAGAGACAATTTATTAAGGCGAGCATTAAGACCTATTTGTTTGCCTACTGATTTTATTAAGCATGAATCTGGGCACTTCAGATAGTAATATGTCACAATTATAAACCCAGATCCTTTTTAAGTCCTACAAATATATTTCCTAAGTGATTGACAGTAGCGAACGAATTCAGAGTCGACCAACAGGATCCTATAGGCATTATTTCTACGAGCTTATTAATTACAGGCCTATAGACAGGATTCTAAGTGCAACACTGATTTTAACTCATAAGGACAAGTTTTTATTCCTTTTAAATCATATAGGCATGCTTTCTAAGTCTGAAGCTGATTTAAACTCTATAGGCAGGATTTCTAAGTTTGAAACTGATTTCACCCTATAGGCATGATATCTATTGGCTTTAAATCCTATAGACATGATTTCTAGGTTTGAGACTAATTTCATCCTATAGGCAGGATGTCTATTAGCTTTAAATCCTATAGGAATAATTTCTAGGTTTGAAGCCGATTTCACCCTGTAGGAATGATATCTATTAACCGAATGTGGGAAGACATTAAGCAGATTTCCAGGAAATATCATTATTTCAAACAAATATGATCCTATAGACATGGTCACAGATGCACATTGGGTTAAAAATATGTGTAAGATCCTATGAACAGGATTTCTAATGCATAATTAACAGAAAAGCCTATAAATAGAATCTCTAGATGCGAATGTAAAAATACAGAATCAAACAATCGGGAAAAATCCTATAGACAGGATCTCTAAGCAAGTACGACACTCACATGATTCAATCAACATAATTAAACCTATAGGCAGGATTTCTACCCGACTTTAACAAAGATATAGGAAACCCCTCCTAATTTTTACTAATAAAACCCAAATCTGTTATTACAGAGATTGCTATAACCCAGAATATTGAATGAATTACATAATAGTAGCAATTACACTATAGGGAGCCTTCATAGGCCCAATCTAAACTTGGGAACCATGCCTTCAATGATAACAACTTTGGAGCATAGTAGTGATCCATCCATGGCACATAAAATTAGGTTTCCAATATGTCAAAGTTTCCAAGGGACTCAGGGACCCCAGGTAATGCTCACACCAGAACCACATTCGGAAAATAAATCACAAAAAGATTGGAAGACCAATCCCAATGTGTCAGCGTTCGGAGGAGTCTCAAGGAACCTAGGCAGTGCTCACACTAGGGGTGGTGAGAACCTAAATGACTAAGAGTAGGAGTTTGAAAACCAGTGCATAAAGGGTAAATGAGGCAGGTTTTAAAAATAGTTTAATTTTCAGAAGCAAGCAAATTCAGAAAGCAGAGTTGCAGACAGAACTGCACCATGAAACAAACAAAGTTCATGTTCAGTACATAGTTCAAACAAATTGGCATTTGATTAGGCTAAATATTGAAGCAACCATGGCTTAAACACAAAGACAGAAACAGACTGAACCTATAAATTAAACCAAAAACATATTTGATTACATTGCGTACAGTATCTGGCAAGGTTCAGAACAAGAAACAGACTGAACTAACCTAGGATAAGGGGCACCTTATTTGAAGCAACTTAGTTTAGCATTACTACTACATGGAATCATGTAGTCACATAGAAAGCAGAATCATGCTGAGGATTGAAACAGACTAATTGAATAAAGCATAGAATAGTAAGAGTTAAGGCATACCAGTTGAGAAGAAAGCAGGTAAGAATGCAATAGCAGTCAAATTCTAGAGAATTTGGCCTTGGCTTTCAGCCGGCCAAATAATATCCACTTATTGCAGAAATCAGAATAGGAGAATAAAGAGAGAGCTTAAGTTTTTGTGAGAACGGAGAGTTAGAGAGTTGTAGAGTTATCCTAAAGGGAGTGAAGAAGGGGGTTTAAATAGCACTTAATGAAGTAAGCAAATAAGGTAATGAACTAGTCATACACAAATAAGGTATGAAAATAACTTAACAATCAATAAAGGTCGACATGAATCAATTAACAAGACATAATCGAGTAAAGTCAGGCTAGTACCTCTTAATTTAAGGAAAACCTTATATGGAATCAATCAGTAGTCAAGTACTAGGTTAAATAAGGTAAGAAATAATTTCAAAATCAATTAGAAGTCGAGTTCAATAATCAGAACATAAAACTAGGGCAGTAAGGTTAAGTTAAGGGAAGTAGCACAAATTATTAATCAAACATTGGGCCAAATAAGGTAAGAACAGGTAACCGCATAAGTAAACACCAGTACTGTACGAAAAGGAAGACGTGATTTCAAACCCTAATTTGGGGTAAGTAAAAATCACTTAGCAATTAACGCCAAAGTTAAAGGCAAACAGGTAGAGACAGTAAAATGCACAAATAATAGATCGGAATCTTACGAAAATAGGCAGAAACACAAAGGCATGTAGATGGAACTAAATTAAGTAAGTAGAATCAGTCAAAAAGGAAAACTATTAAAGGATAAAACATTTTTGGTAAAAATCTATTAAAAATCAAAACCCTAATTCTAGGGTAAACAAGATCGGTCAGGAATAATAATAGAAAAATACTAGAAAATATAGAGATAGAAGTATTGAAAATTTAAAGGAGAAATACCAAAACAAACATAAAATCATTTCAGATCTGAAAAGATCTAAACAGATTCAACCAAAAAATAGCCAGATTCATAAAAATATACAGAAGTTTAACCAAATTTGGTTTGAACCAGAGATTTGAAACCCTAAGATACAAAAATATTCGTACTCACATGTATTGGGATGAACATAGACGGAAATAGCCAAGATATGAGAGACATTGAACCAGTTCTGGTTCGAGTCTCTTGAGATTCACTTGCCATTTGAGGCAAATGAATCAAGTAACATCAAGATCGGGTACCCAGTAGAGAAACAAAGCCAAATAATGCATGGAATCAAGGGGAATCCCATGAATCAAAAAGGAAAAGTGTGACATTGGGCTAGGGTTTGAGGGGTGAGAGAGGTGAGGAGAGGAGAGTATCAGAAGACGGCGGGCTGGGGCGAATGAATTAGGGTTTAGGGGTGTTTGGTATATTAAAAAGGGTTGGAGGATTTAGGGCTGTTGATCTTCTGAGATCAACGACCAGGATTAGATTTTAGGTGGGGCGGGTTTAATTGGACGGGTACGGGTATGGGTAGTTAGGTTAGTGTATTGGGTATTGGGTTATTGGGTTATTGGGCTGGATAGGGTATTGGGCTGGGGTAGGTCCGAAAAATCAATTGAAAAGGGCTATGTTTTAAATTCTCATTTAAATTAATAAAATAATTTATAAAAGTAATTAATAAATGATAAAAATTCTATTTGTATATGAAAATGATTTTAAATAATTACTTAATATAATAAAAATATAAAAAGTCATTTTTCATGTAAATAATGTAATTATGCATATATGGGATATTATTCCAAAGTTATTGCAATTATAGCCTAAATATACAAATATAATTATGCACAAAATTATTAAAGTTAAGTATAAATAAAGAAGATAAAAATTAAGTAATAAATTATTATAAATTATTTGTGATGCAATTAGGAATTATTTAGATAATAAAATGCTGGAACAAATTGATTAAAAATCCTCTAAAAATTACAGAAAATTATGAAAAAATACTGATTGATGCTCATGCACTATTTTGAAAGTATATATGTATTTTTAAGAAATATATGGAAAAAATTGGGTATCAACACATAGGGTCAGTTGTACTCATACTACACTTCTGCACCTTGCGTGCACATCTTGGAGCTAATACTGCTGCATATGGCAGGAGCTGGCATTAAAGATGTTCCTGCCTTCTAGATATAGCTACCACTTATCCTTGGCAGTTTTAAATTTTAAATTCTGTTTATATATATTCCAAATAGATGTATTATTTCATACCAGCTTTGTAAATCTAGTATTAGTGGCTCGTGGCTTGTACTATCAATTCTTGGGTTAATGTATAGAAGTTCAGTTATTTCACTTAATGAGTTCTTATTGATCTTCATTGTAATTTTGTAATTGTTGTTTGGCTTATCTATCGGGTTGGGTTAGGTGCCATCACGACTAGTGGATTTTGGGTCGTTACAAGCTGGTATTGGAGCTCTAGGTTCATAGGTTCTACGGGTGATGGGAAACTATTTAATAGAGTCTTGCCGCTCGGTGTGATGACGTCCATAACTATCTTCGAGAGGCTACAAGTCATTTAGGAAAATTTTTCCTCTTTCTTACCTTATCTTGCGACATTGATTCAGCTTGAAGCGTATCTCTTTGAATTCCCTCCACTCACTCGTGTGTTATGTTGGGCACTAGGTATCAATTGTGCATAGACGGCTTGTCACGGATGAGGTGCAAGATATATTCTTTGTGTTGTGGAGATAGTTCAATATGGAGGACTTGAGGCCAGGTTCACACCGCATCGTAGGCTCGGTGGTTTCAGTTGTTTGAGTATGTGCTTTTGGACTTATATATCCATTAGCGTCCCTAGGAGTGGGATTGATGGCTAAGTGAGTGGTTGGATAGCTATATGATGAGTATCATCTGACCAAGGAATGTGCTTAGATAGCTGGATGTGACGAGAAGAATTTTTCTTGGGTTGTGAAAGGATGATAGATGATTGATTTATGTGTTGATGTGTCGTACAGTCTTGAGTTTTAAGTTTTTCTGAGGGATCCTTTATGTTGTTCATCTGTAGAATGAAGTAGATTCTTATGTCTTGTTGACGAGTTCAAACTCGGGAGGATTTAGCGATTGCCGAGTGGTCGCGGCCATGATGGGGTCAAAGAGGGATGCTAGTGGAGGCTAAGCAGGTGGGTTGGGTTAGGTGCCATCACGACTAATGGATTTTGGGTCGTTACAAGCTTGTATTGGAGCTCTAGGTTCATAGGTTCTACGGGTGATGGGCAACTGTTTGATAGAGTCTTGCCGATCCGTGTGATGACGTCCATAACTATCTTCGAGAGGCTACAAGGCATTTAGGAAATTTTTTCCTCTTTCTTACCTTATCTTGCGACATTGATTCAGCTTGAAGCGTATCTCTTTGAATTCCCTCCACTCACTCGTGTGTTATGTTGGGCACTAGGTGTCAATTGTGCATAGACGGCTTATCACGGATGAGGTGCAAGATATATTTTTTGTGTTGTGGAGATAGTTCAATATGGAGGACTTGAGGCCAGGTTCACACCACATCGTAGGCTCGGTGGTTTCAGTTGTTTGAGTATGTGCTTTTGGACTTACATGTCCATTAGCGTCCCTAGGAGTGGGATTGATGGCTAAGTGAGTGGTTGGATAGCTATATGATGAGTATCATCTGACCAAGGAATGTGCTTAGATAGCTGGATGTGACGAGAAGAATTTTTCTTAGGTTGTGAAAGGATGATAGATGATTGATTTATGTGTTGATGTGTCGTACAGTCTTGAGTTTTAAGTTTTTTTCAGGGATCCTTTATGTTGTTCATCTGTAGAATGAAGTAGATTCTTATGTCTTGTTGACAAGTTCAAACTCGGGAGGATTTAGCGATTGCCGAGTGGTCGCGGCCATGATAGGGTCAAAGAGGGATGCTAGTGGAGGCTAAGCAGGTGGGTTGGGTTAGGTGCCATCACGACTAGTGGATTTTGGGTCGTTACAAGCTGGTATTGGAACTCTAGGTTCATAGGTTCTACGAGTGATGGGCAACTATTTAATAGAGTCTTGCCGATCGGTGTGATGACGTCCATAACTATCTTCGAGAGGCTACAAGGCATTTAGGAAAATATTTCCTCTTTCTTACCTTATTTTGCGACATTGATTCAGCTTGAAGCGTATCTCTTTGAATTCCCTCCACTCACTCGTGTGTTATGTTGGGCACTGGGTATCAATTGTGCATAGACGGCTTGTCACGGATGAGGTGCGAGATATATTCTTTTTGTTGTGGAGATAGTTCAATATGGAGGACTTCAGGCCAGGTTCACACCGCATCGTAGGCTCGGTGGTTTCAAATGTTTGAGTATGTGCCTTTTGACTTTTATGTGCATTAGCGTCCCTAGGAGTGGGATTGATGGCTAAGTGAGTGGTTGGATAGCTATATGATGAGTATCATCTGACCAAGGAATGTGCTTAGATAGCTGGATGTGACGAGAAGAATTTTTCTTGGGTTGTGAAAGGATGATAGATGATTGATTTATGTGTTGATGTGTCGTACAGTCTTGAGTTTTAAGTTTTTTTGAGGGATCCTTTATGTTGTTCATCTGTAGAATGAAGTAGATTCTTATGTCTTGTTAACAAGTTCAAACTCGGGAGGATTTAGCGATTGCCGAGTGGTCGCGACCATGATAGGGTCAAAGAGGGATGCTAGTGGAGGCTAAGCAGGTGGGTTGGGTTAGGTGCCATCACGACTAGTGGATTTTGGGTCGTTACAAGCTGGTATATGAGCTCTAGGTTCATAGGTTCTACGGGTGATGGGCAACTATTTAATAGAGTCTTGCCGATCGGTGTAATGACGTCCATAACTATCTTCGAGAGGCTACAAGGCATTTAGGAAAAATTTTCCTCTTTCTTACCTTATCTTGCGACATTGATTCAGCTTGAAGCGTATATCTTTGAATTCCCTCCACTCACTCGTGTGTTATGTTGGGCACTAGATGTCAATTGTTCATAGACGGCTTGTCACGGATGAGGTGCGAGATATATTCTTTGTGTTGTGGAGATAGTTCAATATGGAGGACTTGAGGCCAGGTTCACACCGCATCGTAGGCTCGGTGGTTTCAGTTGTTTGAGTATGTGCTTTTGGACTTACATGTCCATTAGCGTCCCTAGGAGTGGGATTGATGGCTAAGTGAGTGGTTGGATAGTTATATGATGAGTATCATCTGATCAAGGAATGTGCTTAGATAGCTGGATATGACGAGAAGAATTTTTCTTAGGTTGTGAAAGGATGATAGATGATTGATTTATGTGTTGATGTGTCGTACAGTCTTGAGTTTTAAGTTTTTTTGAGGGATCCTTTATGTTGTTCATCTGTAGAATGAAGTAGATTCTTATGTCTTGTTGACGAGTTCAAACTCGGGAGGATTTAGCGATTGCCGAGTGTTCGCGGCCATGATGGGGTCAAAGAGGGATGCTAGTGGAGGCTAAGCAGGTGGGTTATATCCTGCAGGATGTTCTGAGGTTGAGTAACCCCTATGATGTTTTAGTGAAGAGTTTCCTTTCTACCGGCGGGGTGTGTATGTGCTGCAATTTGAGTTTGGATCACTTAAAAGAGTTTGCACGACTGTCACGAGGATGGATATGCACTTAGAAAGTGATTTGAGGTATTTTATGATTTGTGCTACATGAGTTTGTGTAAGATTTAGTTGAATTATAGTACGAGATCATGTCAGTTATGGAGTAAGGGTATTATGTGTTATCAGATTTTATGTTATATGGCTTTGAGCCAAGTGGGTAAGCCTGCTATAGACGATCAAATTTCATGGTTGTGTGTTGTACTGGTTTCAGTCTGAGGCACATTTGATGATCAATTATGACTTATAGAGGTTGGATTTGAGAATGACTTGATCAAGGAAATCTTTGGATGGATACATGATGTATTTCACTTTATGAATGTATGGAAATCGTGGAATTATTGGATTTGTTATTCGTGTTGGATGTAATTTATTAAGCAAAAGGAGCCACTCGATTGCGTTAAGGTGGGGTTACTTCTTTAGGGTTTGGTGTGCTAATAAAGCACCAGTCGTTCAGCTCGTATTGGCAGTGCATTTGATACTAGAGCAGAGTGGATGACTTTCGAGAAGGTACCAATGAGTTCAAGAATCATATGTGGTATTTGAAGATTTCTCGAATCTGTATATGGCTAAGGTTTGAGATTTGCATTGGATGGTATCGAGACTTGCGGTATTTCCATATCATTATTGATTCAACATTTCATCACTTGAGATGTTAAATGAAACAACTTCAGATTCACAGAAGGTCTATTCAGAGTGGGTGTCTCGATTGTGGTACTTTTTGGGTGCTTAAGAGGGAATACAATGGCTAATGGGCTTTAGGGCGACGTGGTTTCATGCTAGGATCCCTTGTGGTGAGTGTTCGGTTAAGGGCCGCAGTGTACTGGCAAGGAGAAGTGTTAACTTGAAGGCAACTCTGAAGGAGCTCGAAGAAATTGGTCAGTTTGGTAGTGATGTGGATCAACATGGTAATAGAAATTATCAGTTATTTTGGTTCTTTTGGTGTGGCGAGGTTTAGTAGGTGTGTTGTGGAAATGCTCTTGGGGTTGGAGATATGTGTAACTTGGTTGAGTTAGAGAGATTCAATTCTGATGTCTTGGCTATGTGCAAATGGGTTTCGAAGAGTTCTTGATGATTTCGACCACTATTTGGGGCAGATGTTTTCGACAAGAATGATAAGTATGTTGGATGTTGTGATTTTCTCTTGGATGCGGGATCAAGTGGAAGGTTTCTTGTTGATGGGGTGTCTATCCTACCTGTGATTCAGAGTTGATAATGGGATTCTCGTGTTTTCATATGATGGCATGATAGATGAGGTATGTCATATGAGATTGAGGTTTGCATGTACAAGGTTGCAGTTTGGTCTTGAAGGGAAGGTCATGGGTTTTGGACAACATGGACTATTTCAGATGTTTAGAATAAAGCTGGCACTATCTGGTATCACCTGAGAAGGGTGCACATTTTAGAAGGGGCATTGTTTTTTGACTTGCAGATGCTTCATTGGTATTATGGTACTCGCCCAGTTAATCAACTATTAATGTTCAGATTTTTCTATGTGGCATGGAAGAATTATAGAGGTATTTCTTTTGAGGTGATAATGTATGAGGGATGTGTTAGTCATTTGAGTGGTGAAGTTGGGATCAAATATGGTGATTCTTGTATTCTAGAGTTGGAAACTAGGAGGTTCTGAGAGACAGATTGTTCCTTGGTTGTCGACGGTGAAAGTATGTTAAGAGGTTGACAACTGATTGTATATGTTATGGATAGATTACTGTGGACTTTCCAGAGGTTATCCACATATATTGGGAGGATCATATTTATTTGGAGGCCATTGGTATCCCTCATGAGAATATGTATTCTACATAGGGTCGAAATTTGGTTACTCGGCACAACTACTATTGAGGGGTGTCTCATTCGGTTAGAGTTGATATTATTCGCGTATGATATGTTCCATGTGTTACTCTTCTATGTACGATGGGTTATGATACTGTTTATTATTTACACACAT
This sequence comes from Nicotiana paniculata, assembly GCA_005239505.1. NCBI lineage: Eukaryota > Viridiplantae > Streptophyta > Magnoliopsida > Solanales > Solanaceae > Nicotiana > Nicotiana paniculata. Next base: position 7,540 of record ML328280.1, on the reverse strand, counting down.
GATGAGGTTCTGTTTGGGCCTTATGGCGAAATTCGAGCGAGATGGCTCTTGGGGTGTTGAATGGTTTATTGCGCCTTGGTTATGGTCTTGCTGTTTGTGGTATATTGTGCTATCCGTTTATCCATATTTATGATCATGCACTTCTTGTGTTTGTTGTTTATATGTTCATGGTTGTGATTGTGAGCATTATGGCTCGAGGTATTCCATGTGGACTGGTGTTTGGATTGGGTCATGCATCACAGTAGAGTTATGTTGGGATATGATCCTTGTGCTATTCTGTGTGGTTTTTTTCTCCTCTATGAGATGGGTTCATAGCTTTGCGCCTTGTGGTGGTATTGGTTGAGCTCGCAGGACAGTTCTCTCATTAATTTTCTTTCCATTATTGGGAGCATTCGAGTTGTTGTTTGTTTAGTTTTCATGGTATGTGGCTCTAGGTAGTATTGGTGTGGCATGTCGGTCGAGCAGTTTGTACTGGATGATATGGACTTTGGACCTAGAATGAGTGTGATCAGATTTGAGTAAGGTACACCTAGGTTAATAACGTCACTAGTTAGCTCAAAGTTTGGCAATGGTTCTTATCGGGCGAAAAAGCTCCACGAATTATTGATCTGATGAGTGGTTATGAGTATATGCATGTTTCTTTCTTTATTGGCATCGTACGAAGGTTCAAAATAAGGTTTCAGTTGATATGAGGTTTGTTACCGGTACCGGGTTTGTCATTGTGTAACTATTGCGGTCGGAAGCTATTGCTATGAGTATTTGAGTTATGTGGTATATCACGTGATTATGTCTTGGAATGTGGCTATGGATTGATACAACTTTTTCAGACTTATCCAGTGTATAGAAGCAAGATTTAGGTCTTATGATAGATTCCGGATGTTGGAGGATTGATTCTGAGGTTCATGGACTTAAGTTGAGGAGAGAATCTTCGATTGGGTTGTGTCGTCAGACTTACATAGTTTGAGGTGACAAGGCATCACCCATAGGCATGTGAATGGTGAGTTGATACAAGGTTGTGTTACGACTCTTGGCACATTCGAGGACGAACACATGTTTAAGTGGGGAGAATGTAACGATCCGACCACTCGTTTAGAGAATTGACATCCCGTTCGGTGGTTTGAGATCTTGAGTATCTTCATATGATGTATTAAGTCTTATGTGTATGGTCGATTTTGGTCTTCAAGTTATTCAGAATTGATTTGGGAGAATGATTCTTAAATAGGAAGCTAAAAGTTGGAAGAGTTGATCAAGTTTGACTTTTGTGAATTTGACCTCGGATAAGAGTTTTTATGGTTCTGTTAGTTCCGGATGGTGATTTTGGACTTGGGTGTATGCCCGAATTTTCATTTAGAAGCTTTTAGGAGGTTTTGGCACTATTTTGTGAAAGTTGGCAATTTGAAGGTTTGGTATATTCATAAATTTGATTGGGAATTGACTTTGATTATATCCGATTTGGATTGTTTTTTTTGGAAGTTGGAGTAGGTTTGTTATGTGATTTGGAACTTGTGTGCGAAATTTGAGGTCATTCCGAGTTGATTTGATATGGTTCGGCACGAGTTCTGGAAGTTGAAAGTTCAAAAGTTCATTAAGTTTGAATTGAGGCGTGATTCAAAGTTTTGATGTTCTTATGTGTAATTTGAGGCCTCAAGTAGGTCTGTGTTATGTTTTTGGTCTTGTTGGCATGTTCAAACAGGGTCCCAAGGGGCTCGGGTGAGTTTCAGACCATTTTGGGCCATGTTGGTTACTGCTGGTTTCTGTTGGTTACTACTGGTTTCTGATGCTTCATTTGTTCTTCGCGATTGCCAGGATGAAGCTGCGATCACATAGTGTTAGGAGTTGGACTTTTTTGCGTTCGTTTCTGGGACTACGCATTCGTGTAGTGTGAGGTAGGCTGGGAAATCATGATAGGTTCTTCTTTGTGTTCGTGTTGGTTTGTCCCCGTTCACATAGGTCTGGCATGTTTGTTCATCGCGTTCGCGAGGGAAGTGCCGCTAAGTGTAAATTGTGGTAGTGTGAGTTTTTGCATCACGATCGCGAGGGTGAAACTGTGATCGCATAGGGTACCACTGGGCAGTGCATATAAGTACTCTATTTCAGACCTTGAGCTCATTTTATCACATTTTGAGTTATAGAGCTCGGATTTGGGCGATTTTTGAGGGGATTTTCATCACATGGATTTTGGGTAAATATTTTTGACTCGGTATTAATTATATTACGTGATTTTTTATCTTTGATTTTGACATTTTATTGATGATTCTAAATGAGAATTGGGGGGTTTTGTCAAAACTTTCCTAAAGTGAATAATTGAATTTTGAACATTGATTCAGAGTCGGATTTGAATAAAATTAATATGGTTGGACTCATATTCGAATGAGTTATCAGAATTTGCATGTTTTGTTGTGTATCAATGTGCCGCCCGGTTGACCTTTTGGTTGAATTTTATTATTTGATTAAAGATTCAGCCTTATGGATTAGGTTTGTTTTCTACGATATTATTTGATGTTTTTGAGTTGATTTAGGCTAGTTTCAAGCTGTTCAGAGGTTGATTCGTGCGGGATGGAATTTTTAGAGTATTGTTTGGCTTGCTCGATATTTAATTTTGGCTTGTTCAAGCTAAGTAACATATCTAAACTTGGAGTTGAGGGTATTTATCCTTGAAAACTATGATATTTAAGATGTGTTGTGGGCGGTGCACGTGCTAGGTGACAGGTGTGTGTGCACGCACCGGGGTATTCATGATCCGGGTAGTCTTTAGACTATTATATGCTTGTTTTGCTATCATGTTTTGTTGCTATCATGTTTTCTCCATTCGTATAACCACATGGGTTATTATTCATGCTAGAAATTATGTCTAGGCTAGCTGCTTAATTGTTTGAGACGTGATATGGCTATCTTTGCCATGTTGAGCTATTTGCCTTAGTCTTAGTCATACTGTTCAATCATGATAGTTACATACGCATTTATATCTCTATCTCTATGCAATTTCGATATGCTGTCTCACATTTTATTTGTGTCCCTGTACGTGACACGAGTTTGAGCTTTATTTGGGGCATACTATGATATACCGTGTTATATAATTGGATTATATTTTTAGTGAGATGTTGGCATATGGAGACTTGAGCGGATTGATGACCGATGTGGGCCGTAGATCCATGTTGGATCAGGTTGCATGCCACAACATTTATATTGATATTGAGTGGCGCGTACGCCACGCCCCACATTTGGCTAAGTGTTACTGATTTTGAGGCTACGCGTGCACCAGGACTAACGATTGGGCTATGTGATTATTATTAGTGCTTGGGTAGGATCAGTCCTTATAGAGTCTGACATGCCAGTAGTGGGCGCTGGCACAATGTTATATATACGTGCTTTGGTGAGGGGAATTTATGCCAGGCACCCATATAGTGCTAAGTGTTATGTGTGATGGTGAGGGCCTTGTGCCAGGCACCATGAGCGTGCTAAGTGTGGTTGTTCTTGATGGTTTCACTGTGATGATATTGAGCTAACGTATATATTTGACATGTAGACATACATATGTATTTTCCTCATGCTAGATGGTAATATGACATTTGATGACTTGATTTGTATATTTGACATGTAGGCATGGAGATGTATTTTCCTTATGCTGGACGATATATGTAATTTGTTGATTTGACATGTATATTGACATGTTGGCATAGAGATGTACTTTCCTCATGCTAGTTGGTAAATGAAAAGTCTTATATGCAATTGGAAAAACACAGTTCTTTTGATAAACTCATGTAAATTGATTTTTTGTGGTAAGATTTTGACTTGGACTGTTGTACTTGAAAAACATGTCTATTTTCCCGCAACTGTGAACGAGTTGAGCGTAATATCAATTAAGTTATGTACTTTACTATCTTCATAGAATTGTTATGAATTGTTATTGGTTATTGGTGCTGGAATCTGATCATCTTCGGAGCTCGTCACTACATTCAACTGAAGGTTAGGTTTGTTACTTATTGAGTACATAGAGTCGGTTGTACTCATACTACACTTCTACACCTTACGTGCAAATCTTGTGAGCTGATGCTAATGTGTATGGCGGGAGCTGACATTGAAGATGTACCTTCCCTCTGGATATAGCTTTCACTTGTCTATGGTAGTATTAGATTTTCAATCATGTTTATTTATATTCCAAACAGATATATTATTTCATACCAGCTTTATAAACCTAATCTTAGTGGCTCGTGACTTGTACTACCAATCCTTGGGTTAATGTATAGAAGTTCAGTTATTTCACTTAATGAGTTCTTATATATCTTCATTGGAATTATGTAATTGTGTAATTGTTGTTTGGCTTACTTAGGGGGTTAGGTTAGGTTTCATCACGACTAGTGGATTTTGGATCGTGACATTATATTTCCTTATTCTCTCTATCTTATTTTCCATTATCGCTATTTTTTTATATTAGGAAAAAAGAAGTAAAACTGTTTATTAGAAACCCGAATTATTCTTTTATTTGCTTTAACCACAAAAACTATTTTTTGGTTAAACAAATTGGTTCCTTGCCGAAAAATTTAATAATCTTTTCACTTTAGTCTTTAGCAACAAATTATGTCTAAAAGTGATCAAATTACTCAAACAAGGGGATGGACTAGGAGGGTCCCACACATTCTTCATAACGTTCGCGAGAAAACTCACCATTCAGATTTGCTAAGCATAATGCTAGGCAACAAAATGAAGAATAATCAAATTTACAAGATGACTTGAAATAATTTATTGCAAAGAAAATCGGTGACACTTTACGTTATTTGAAAAATGGATTAACAAGTGTTGTTCAGGATCCGTCACGAGTTGATAGAACAACAAAAAATCCCAATTCAGGGCTTGAAAACTCTAAAAACGGAGAAATTTCAAATAGTTGTAGAGCCGGTGGTTCAGGTACACCAAATAATTTTAATTTACAAATTCTTGTTCTAACCTTGGATAAACAACTCAAGGAACAAAATAAGCGGATAGAGCAAATATCGGAAGTACCACCCGTAATCAAAGGAGTGGATATAGACAAATATTCACAACAACCATGGAAACCAAGTGGAACACTATTAACGATGCCAAAAAAGCTTAAGATGCCCGATATTCCTAGGTACTACGAGACTTCCGACCTATGAGATCCTATTTCTGCATTTACCACAAATGTCAAGGCAATGACTTGACCAAGCATGAAATCGAATCAGTGTTGGTGAAAATTTTTGGTGAAACCCCTACAAAGGGTGCATTAATGTGGTAATCTCTTTTACCTAAAAATTCAATTGACTATTTGCTGAGCTAGCAAATTCATTTATTAAAAGCACATTCGGGATCTCAAAAAGTAGAAAAAAATGGAAAATATCTTCAAGGTAAAACAAGAAGTACATAATTGCTCAAAGAATTCGTGGATCACTTCCAACAAGAAAGGATATTGTTACCTCGCATACATGATAATTGGGCAGCACTAGCATTTGCGAGAAACCTGAATGAGAGAAGCTGAGAAGCCAAGAGACGATTAAAGGAGAGTCTGTGAGAGTTCCCAGCGACTATTTGGAATGACGTTTATAGCATGTACAACACAAAACTTCAAATAGAAGAAGATACGGTATCCCAACCAAAGGTGGAGGATAGGTTCGAATCTAGCCGATAAAAACCAGAACGAAGGACCGAAAAAAATATGTACGGGCCTTACATGGGACCAACAAGGCGAGATATTATGCTAAAATCGGAATAGACACGGTTTGATAAAAGATCATGGAAGAAAGAAGCATGTTCCTCTTCTTGATTCGGAAAGGAACAAGATATGACAAGGAACAACAACCAAAATTTTTGATAAAAAATAGGTGATTACAACTTCAGTGTGAGTACTTCCAAATTAGTCGTAGTGTTAAGAGGCATGGGTGATAAGGTACGGTGGCCCAATAAAATGAGATCAAATTCTAGCAAAAGAAGCCATAAATTTTTATGTGAATTTAATGATAATCATGGGCACATAGCGACAAATTGCAGGCTCCTACAAGTGGAGATTGATTATTTATTAAAAAAAGATTATCTCACTGATCTATTTAGTGAGAAAGGTAAGCAATCTTATATGAAGAACAAAGAAGAGCCACCAAAGCCCCCATCACCAAAGAGGACGGTGAATGTAATATCGGGGGGTGATGAGGTTAATGGAGTAACATAACAGTGAAAAGAACATCTAAAATATTAGTGACTCACGAGAAGTGAATTCGGAAAGTCTTATAGGGAGAGAGAATAACATTTGGCGATGATGATGCATATGGCTTATTCATCCCTCACAATGACGCATTAGTAATTTCTTTACTTGTTCATGATACTAATTTCAAACGAGTTTTGATTGATCCAGGTAGCTCAATAAATATTATATTACTACAGGTGGTCAATAAAATGCAAGAAATTAATCGTGTAATACCTAAGGCTCAGTTCTAGGTTCGACAATTCAAGTGTCATAACAAAGGGAGAAATTACGTTGTCCACATTTACCGAATGAGTAGTGAAAGATACCAAATTCCAAGTGGTGGATGCATGCATGACTTACAACATGATTTTAGGGAGGCCATAGATTCATGATGTAGTACCGTCAACTCTGCATTAGGTTATCAAATTTCCGTTACTATGGGAATTCGTCAGATCAGGGAAGATCAACGAGTAGCACGAGAAACCAATACGATGGCTGTAGCAAGTGGAACAACCTAAGACGGAGAAGAAAAATAACAATTACAGTGTCCAGATGAGGAAAATATGCTCTATACCTCAATGTTAGATAGGGGAGACAAAACAGGCATGGATGTAGGACTTGATGTGATCCAGGAACGAGAAGAGAATGAAACTATCAAAACAACTACAGAAGAGCTCAAAGTTGTAATCTTATTCACTCACCAACCCGAGAGAAAAGTTTATATTAGGATAAACTTAAGCTCGGAGTTCAAAAGTAAGTTAATTGAATTTTTACGTACTAATGCTTATTGTTTTTCCTAGTCACACTTAGATATGACCGGAATTCCACCAGAGGTAATGACTCATAAACTAAATGAAGATCCATTACACCCACCGATGAAACAAAAGAAGAGAAATCAAGGATCTTTAAGAAATCAGGTAATTCAGGAAGAGGTAAGTGAACTCAAGGAAATTGGTTCAATTCGTGAGGTTTAATACGCTGACTGGTTAGAAAATACTGTCATAGTACCTAAGAAAAATGTTAAATGGTGAGTATGTGTAGATTATACTAATCTAAATAAAGCATGTCTGAAAGATTCAATTTCTTTACTACATATAGATCAACTAATTGAATCTACTACTGGACATGAGCTTTTAAGTTTTTAGATGCTTATTCCAGATATAATCAAATTAAAATAGATCCCGAGGACTAGGGGTGGGCATATTTTGGTCGAAACCGAATAAACCAATTTTTTTTTTATTTCTGTTTCGGTTATTCGGTGTCACGACCCCAAATCCTAAGCCGGCCGTGATGGCGCCTATCATGGACTAGGCTAGCCAACTGTTTCAGACTATCAATATATATATA